>LR749577.1:1568319-1629896 GCA_902729485.2 Mus minutoides
ATATATATATATATATATATATATATATATATATATATATATATATATATATATATATATATATATATAACTAAACATCCTGGTATATATATATATCTATATATATATATATATATCTCAGCTGGTGGAACTCAGAGGTCCTGAGCACAAGTGTGCTGTTAGGTGTGTGTATATCAGGCAACTAACCTGCTGACTGACTAATCTCAATCCTGTCTAAGTTCCTTAATCATAAATCCTTTAGTCACCTGAGAACTTCATATATCAATTCAATGTTCATTATCCAAGCACCAATAAATACCCATGAAGCTTTTCACAGCATGGATATTAAGTATCTAGAACTGGAGCCATGCACAAAAAGACACAAAGCAACTCTTAAGGGATTCTGAAATGTGACTACACATCTGCTTTCATTAACATATTAACTTGGCTGTCAAGGAAGAAAACTAATTCTTCTTCGTATACAACATGAGTTTAATATATAATTAATAGATTTTTTTTAAAAAAGGACTTACAAAACTAATTATAATTCAATGAAGAATAAACTCTAATTTCTACCACTTAACCTTTAAACATACCTACTAATATCATTGTTGCTCAGGTCAAGCCTTTCCAAAGACTGCAGCAGGGCCATTTCCTCAGGGACAGACCTCAGCTTGTTGCCCCTTAGGTCCAGCACAAGGATGGCCTCCAGGTGCTGAAGATGCTCTGCCCCTAACTTCTCGATCTGGTTTTCAGCTAGGTGCAATTCCTATGAAACCAGGTACAACATATTTCATTCAACTGTATACTAAACAATGAAAACAAGTGTGGATACTTTTAGTTTTAAATCATTGCAACATATAGAACAAGAACATTGTAATTATCATGTTATTTAGACACAACCTCTTGTAAAGCTAAAATATGATTAAAGAATTTTTTTCTGACAATCTCAAAATAATAATTGTTTAACCTTGCAGAAACAGTTTTACAAGACTAAGTCAGTAAAACAATTTATTAATTATACTTACAGAAGTAAAAGTATAATCTAAACACAATACTGATGAAAAACTAGTTTCATGAGAAACCCATTCAAAACTGTTTTCAGGGTAACAAATACTACAGAATATTATCATTACATACACCAACTTCCTAACAGAATCTATAACCAATAAAAACTTACCACAGTGAATGGAATTTCCCAGCATTTTTAAAAACTCACCGCCACAATTCTATTTAAAAGAAACTTATTGGACCTCAAAAAAGAACTAATGCACAGCAAGCCTAGGAGGCAGCACTAATGCTGCCCTCAAACCAAGAGACTAGTTTGGAAATGTGACTGCAGTCAGGTAATCCTGAGAGGTGGCAACCCGACAAGTCCCTGTGCCCCCAGCAGCTAGAGGCCAGCCACAGTACAGCTCAGCAGAGCCTCTCACCCCTTCTTTAGGGAAAAACTACTCACTACACGAAGTACACAAAACCTACTGCTGAAATGATTATTTCTTTTCATTACCAAGAAAACATTAGTACTCTTAGTAGTAGACTGAAGTTTTGAAAGATAACAACAGAGAAAAATACCATTCATAGATTATACCCAAAAGATTGGCTAGTTTTTAAAAACTTCAATTTCATAAAAAACTTTTAGAAATCATACAGTGGTATAATTATTAGCTAAATAGTACCTTTAGTTGCCTACAAAAAGGAAATTCAGGTAGAACACGCAATTTATTCCTCCGCAAATAAAGCAATTCCAGTGATTCCATGCTACCCACATCAGGAGGCACAGTCTCCAGGAGATTGGCATCACAATCCAAATGCTTTAATCCTACAATATATATATTCAGAGACAATTAAAAAATACTTTAATTTTTTACTGTATAGAATGACAGAATAATTTATTAAAGAATTAAATATAGAAAAATATCAAATCATAATAAATATGTCACAAAGACTTCTTAGTCTGTTCCTATGGATACGACAATCAAAAATATGCAAACATCCTTGAACTGAACAAATAAAAATTGACTTTTATATTTAAATAAAGAGAAAGGGTAATCAATAATGAATAGTACAAGGCCATCTTTAAAATACAGATACGAGCAAGGTTTTTTAGGTATGTTGCTAAACTATTCTTAAGTATATAAACTGTATTTACTGCAAAGCTCTCATTTATTCCTCTTTAAAAGAGCTTAGTGTAATTAAGGCATTTAAATATGGATGTTATGTTCTCTGTTGGATGAGTGAATGTGACAGTGGCTTACATACACTAACGCAAGCCTTGGGTTTGTGTGTACTCCTCCTTCCCATTCTTTCATCCATCCATTTTGCCTCTTCTTTTCCTCCCTCTCTTCTTTTCTATGATGAATTTTATAGGATGTGTATGTGTATGCTTGCATATGGGTACATATGCTCGTGCATATGAAGGAAAGATGTTGCTGTTCAGTATCTTCTTCTATCTTTTCTACCTTATTTTTGGAAACAGGGTCCCTTAATGACTCAGGACCTCAATGATCATCAGTCTAGTGAGCACTGAGACTTTACGTTCATGCCAGGGATCCTCATACTTGTATACCAGAATTTTACCAAGTGAGCCATCTCCCTAGCGCCAACATGTTTTTCTTAACACCTAAGCTAATCTGCCCAATAACATCAAACACTGTATCTCAACAATGCCTTTCATTACAGGATCTTCATCTCCTGATAGTTCTTCTTCACTTCTTTGGTTTTAGAGACAGAGTGTCCTCTCCTCTATGAGGCCCAAGCTGGCCTCAGATCTATATTCCCAAACCTCTTGCCTCATCCTCCTGACTGCTAGGATTGCAAAAGCACACAACCACTTTTGTCTGATGTGTGCCTTTTCCAGAAAAATAAAATTGTCTAAATAAAGGTATTCTTTAAGAAGTTAACAAGCAATTATCTCCCTTAACCATATTACAGATTCTCCCATTTTAAGACTGAAAACATACTTCAAAAATTTCATCCTCAACCCTCCAGTAAAATGGAATAAGGAATATGCATTTTGCAACTTATTTTTCTAACTTCAACTGTACTGACATGCCACCTTCAGCTTCTAGTCTTCTAATACGTACAGAAGCTAGCCACATTTAAAAAAAATGTAGTACTAGTTTTAACTTTTAATAAAAGTTTATTTTTTTATGCTTAATATTCATTTATTTTATATTGAGTGTACTGCCTTCCCCAAAAGTTTAGATATTACTTGCCTAGAATAATAAGGGGGAAAAAGGTGATGAACTGATCCACCCAAATCTATAAAATTCTATAAACAAAAGCTCATTGTAGGAGCTGGCTAGATACCTAACAGGTAAAGGCACTGACAGACTGCTCTTTCAGAAGATCCAACACCTACATAATGACTAGTGATATACAACCACCCATAATTCCAGTTCCAGGGGATCTCTCTTCTGACCTCTGCAAACGAGATGCACATAAATGCATGCATGCAAAACACGCATACATATAAAATAAGTAAAATTTAAAGAAAAAGGCTATTGTAAACTCTGGGGTTGATTCAGGAGCACTGGCTGAGGAACAAAGCAGTGGATTATGTGTTCTGGGGTGGGGGTGGGGGAATAAACACTCAGCTCTAAATTTGATTTCTAATCCCATAATTATCAATCTTTAAAGTGAGGGAAAATGTATCACTGTCCCATTTACCTCACAGAACCACTGTTACTAATACAACGGCAAACTCTCAAGAGAAAGAGCATTCTATTTACGTAGCATCACACAAATGTAAAATCCCAGGCTCTGCTCACCAGTAACAAATAACTAGCAAATACTGTATGTGAAGTAGAGGGAAGACACTGCAGCATGGCTAACTCACACAGTCAAGGAGTCATCAGGGTGCTGTGTGAGTTCAGATGCCCTCTGCTGTTTGAGCATGCTCCAGTTGGGAAAGCCAATCAACCAAACAAAACCATGCTTCTTCTGGTTGATTCAACGGTACCACCTGTCTAGCACATACAAGGTTCTAAGTTTGATCTTGGCAGGAAAGGAAGGAAGAAGGGCCATGTTCCATATATTGTTCTGATTATATATTATGTTAGTTAAGGTATGTGACACTGAAAATGGTAAAGTCAAGGCCTGCCCAAAATAATTTCATTTAAATCAGAATTAAAGTAAAAATCACAAATTTACAATTTAATTGAAAGTTATCTACAATCAATTGTAGAAAAATCACATCTATGACTTCTAAAACTATGAACAGGAGTTAGGCATGGCAACTCAAATGTGTAACCCCAGCACTAGGCAGGTAGAAGCAGGAAGACCAAGGCCATCTTCAACTACATAGCAAGTCTGAGGGCAGCCTCAGTGATAGGAGATAACATAGTTCAAAACTTTTAATTTCTTAGTATATAATTTTAATGTAACTTATAATTATATTTTTACAAGAAAAATATCTTATATTTTACTAACCAAAAAAGACTAGCTATGGTAAACAGTATACAGAGGGTAGTAGTATAATCATGAACCCAGGAATACTAACCATGTTTTCTGCCTTTAAAGAACAAAAGAATGTTTTTCGTTCTAAATTAAGAGCTTTGAGATAGTCATGACTACAAATACAGAAGCACTAGAATGCTTCTACCTGTGTGTGGTCCCTTAGTGTTACCTCTGTAAACGGTGAACCACTACCATTCACTATTTCATTATTTTAAAAAAAGAATTAACAATCTGGGCCCTCAGACAAAACAGGACTCTCACTACACATCATTACTTCCAAGCCAACAGCTATATCCCTATGCATCACAGGTGGAGTCAGATGAAGATAGGATGAGGAATAACTCATTAAGATAGCATAAAGCAGAATCTTCCTCAAGTTCCTGTATGTTCTTTCGGCTACTCACCAGTTACAATTTCATTTTGTCATAAGCTACATGTCTTTTGATAATCATTCTTTAGGCAGATCCTAGATACAACTGTCTGGAGAAAAATCTTACTAAGTAGCAATTGAATTTACAATAAAAAATAAAGTACTTTCTTTCTCTATAATTATCTTAATTGTTTTTCCAAAAGAAAGTTGCATTAACCTCGAATTCATACAGAATTTACTATGGCGATTTACTTTTCATTCTGCTTATTTCTGCTGGCAAATTCTTCAGCTGGTTACTGGAAAGATTGAGTCTCAGCAGACTGGACAGCAAAGCAAAATCAGCAGGCACAGTTGCAAGACGATTGCTTGAAAGATCCTTTAAAAAGAAAAAAAGAACAGGGGATGGTGAGATGGCTCAGTGGGTAAGAGCACCCGACTGCTCTTCTGAAGGTCCTGAGTTCAAATCCCAGCAACCACATGGTGGCTCACAACCATCCTTAAGGAGATCTGACTCCCTCTTCTGGAGTGTCTGAAGACAGCTACAGTGTACTTACATATAATAAATAAATAAATCTTTTTTTTTTTTTTTTTTTGGTTTTTCGAGACAGGGTTTCTCTTTATAGCCCTGGCTGTCCTGGAGCTCACTTTGTAGACCAGGCTGGCCTCGAACTCAGAAATCCGCCTGCCTCTGCCTCCCAAGTGCTGGGATTAAAGGCGTGTGCCACCACGCCCGGCTAAAAAGTAACAGAATGAATCTGTAAGTGAGGAAATAACAGTAAACAGATACCCATGAAAGGAATTTCAGAGTTATGAGAAAATTTTGAAATAAGACAGACCAGGGTTCATTCCTCTTCAACACCTACAGGTCCATTATCTATCCATCAAAGTCATGGGCAGGAATTAAAATCAGTTCCTACTCTGAAAGTATTTTACATGATGGTGTTTACTAATCTCAAGTAATACCTCTGCAGTAGAACATGTGATTCAAAAGGAGATAAAAGAACTCTGGAGGTTAAAGAGTTAAGTGCAAATAGGGCAGAGGGATAGAAAACCAAAGAGAGAGAGAGAGAGAGTGTGTGTGTGTGTGTGTGTGTGTGTGTGTTTTGGGGGGGGGGTGGTAAACAATTCTAAGATATATGAAAATCCTTACAAAAACTCAGCACTGTGTAAGCTAGGTTAAAAAAATATATAATTAAAGAGGCTGGAGAGATGGCTCAGTGGTTAAGAGTTCATACTCCTCTTTCAGAGGACCTGAGTTTGGTTCCCAGTACCCATGTCAGGCAGTTCACCATCCCCTATAACAATAAATCCAGGCGATCCAAATGCCGTCTTCTGGCCTCTACCATGGGCACCCATACTTACATGCACATACTCATGTAAAGCTTAAAGAAAAAAAGTTTTAGCACAGGTGCCGTTCATTGGTAGATAGGGCTGCTTCCAGAAGACATGGGTCATTAAACAAAACTCTTTGTGCCAGGCATAGCTTACCTCCCTATGAGATATTGGTCAGGGAGCTTCCAAAGGCCCCCAAAGCAACAAAAGCTATTTCCATTACTTTTGGCTGTCGACCATAACTAGATGATAAGACCCTATTGTTGAAGACACCACATATTTTGGTTTCAGGACAAAGATAATCTGGAATTGAATAGGAAAGTTTCTCCAGGCTGGCTAGCTTTCAGAATGCCAGAAGTTGCAGCCACTGGGGGAAAAAAGATACAATGAGCTTAATACTACATGCTACGATACTATCTGCTAAGCAAGATGTACTTACAGTAGTGGCTTGGCTGTCATGAGGATGACAACAGCTTTACCCTTGGATATGAAGAATGTCCCATGGAAGAGAATTCATGCTGGCATTCTAAAGGCTCTGGGGACTAAGGTGGAGGAATTTACTACTATGGTTTTCCTAAGTAGACATGCTGATAAACTGCCTTCTAAATGTTTTTAATCAGAGATAATCAATCTTGTCTAGAAAAGCCTTTTGCAGTTGACAGCTGTTACTAATCAAACACAGCTGGTCAAAGAGCTGAGAAAAGTGAGTGTTTAGGCCTGATGCTGGCGGTACATGCCTTTAATCCCAGCACTCGGGAGGCAGAGGCAGGCAGATCTTTATGAGTTCAAAGCCAGCCTAGTCTAGTCTACAAAGCAAGTTCCAGGAGAGCCAGGGATACACAAAGAGAAACCCTGTCTCAAAAATAAAGCAATAATAAATAATAATTTTTAAAAATTAGTTCTAAATCCTGAATGACACACATATAGCATTCCCCTCAAAGCTCAGGAAACAGTGAAGAAGAAGTAGAAAAAAATTAAGAGCTGGAGGATGGGCAGGCGTGCTGTTGAGATGCTGTTCTCTGGACATAAGATGGTCACTGACTCACAGCAGCTGTGGCCACCAGCATACTGGATCAAGCCAACAAGGCAAACCAACACGCCAACAAACAGCACTAATTAGACTCCCTGGGTTACAAGAAAACAAACAAACAAACAAACAAAAAAGAAAGTTAAAGTGTGGGGGCCTGTGATGGGAGAGTCTGGAAAGGAAAAATTGAAGTGGGTATGATTAAGATACAACATATAAAAATTTCAAAGAGCCAGGCGATGGTGGTGCACGCCTTTAATCCCAGCACTCAGTAGGCAGAGGCAGGCAGAGAGGCCAGCCTGGTCTACAAAGTGAGTTCCAGGACAGCCAGGGCTACACAGATACACAGAGAAACCCTGTCTCGAAAAACCAAAAAAAAAAAAAAAAAAAAAAAAAAAAAAAAAAAAAAAAAAAAAAAAAAAAAAAAAAAAAAAAAAATCAAAGAATAAGTAAGTTATTCTAAAAATAAAAAAAAAAATAAAAAAAATAAGTTAATTGAAAGTCAGGTTGAAGGGCATTTGGGAACTCTTTACTGTATTTTTAAAGCTTTTTACACAATCCCAAAATTATTCAAAAATGAACTAATACTGACAATGAAGAGTTCCTAACAAAGAAATTAAATTCTGAAACCATGTGAAAAAGTCAAATTATTTTAATAAAATTCCTACTAACTTCTAATACAGAATCAAGACAGTCAAATATTTAATTATTACATAAAATAATAATTGGGGCTGGAGATATGGCTCAGCAGTTAAGAGCACTTTTTGCTCTTGCAGAGGACACAGAGCACCTGCAATGGCAGCTCACAAATGCCTGGATTCTAGGACCCACTTCTGGTTTCTGCAGGCACTAGACATACACAAGGTACAAAACAAACCACACATACAGGCAAAACACTATACACATAGAATAAATAAAATTTTAAAGCAAATATGATATATAAACTGCTCCATATTTATAACATGTCTTTCTTTCAATAAACATTTACTTGGCACTCTTGGGCTAAACAAGTTCTACATAATGTCAGGAAATATTAGTGTAAATGATTACAAGTGTTTATATTTTAATCTTCTTTAATATATTTTCTATATAGATATTTATTTAGCATTAATTAAATACTATAGAATTAAAGCATATTGATTTTTGTTTTCTTTTTTAAGATTTATTTATTATTATATGTAAGTACACTGTAGCTGTCTTCAGACACACCAGAAGAAGGCATCAGATCTCATTATGGATGGTTGTGAGCAACCATGTGGTTGCTGGGATTTGAACTCAGAACCTTTGGAAGAGCAAGCAGCCAGGGTTCTTAACCAGACCCACCTCCCCAGGCCCTGAATTAAAGCATATTGAATCTTTAAGAAAAATTCTTGAGATGGGCATTGGTGAAGAACATCTTTATTCCCAGCATTTGTGAGGCAGAGAAGTTTAAAGCCAGCTTGGACTATAGAGTGAGTTCCAAGACAGCCACGACTAAATAGTTCTATGGGGGAGAAAGAAGGCAGAAAGAAGGAAAGGAAAGAAACAAACAAACAAACAAACAAACATACATACATCTGGGAACCTGAGAAGAAGAAAGAAAAAACTTGACTTATTGTAAGGTTTCTTTTTAACTTTCACCTCTACATGATACTCTTTTCTAGAGAAAAACAAAACAGAAAACAAGTTTTGGAACTAGAGGGACAGTTAAGAGAGCTAGCTGCTCTTCAGAGGACCTAATTTAGTTTCCAAATTCAGTTCCATCACCCACCCACACTAGGTTACTCACAACCACCTGTAATGTCAGCTTCAAGGGCTCCAATATCATCTTTCAGCACTTGCATGAATATGCCATATACTCACACAAACATATACTCATAAAATAAAACTATACTTAAAAATTTTCAAATCAATTTTAAAATTAACCTACAAAATTAACTTTATTTTATTTTATTTTATTTTTAGGCAGGGTTTCTCTATATAGCCCAGGCTGTCCTTTGTAGACCAGGCTGGCCTCGAACTCAGAAATCCAACTGCCTCTGCTGGGAGTGCTGGGATTAACAAAATAAACTTTTTTAAATGAAAATCTAATGGTTCCCTCCTTTCTTTTATCTACAAATGCCTTTTACTTCTCAAACCTTACTTCCAATATGATCAAATTGAAAGACAATTTTCGTTTTAAACACTAGCACAGATGGTAGACATAGGAAGGAAGGGGTATACACAGGGGTATAAATACTTAAACACTCAGAAATAACCTTTCCATTAGTAAGAAATAAAACTTAAGGCTAAAATGAGAAATCAGTTTTCTAAATTATGCAAGGCTAAGGACAGAGCACAGTATGAAATGACAGCACATACTATGGGCTGGAGCCTCTCAGTCAGAGGACTGAAGCCTTTCAGCTGAAACATCCTATGGTGGACTCTCATCACAGGAGAGACCAGGAATGCGCTTTGGAGGCAAACTGACATCTTTAAATCTTAATTTCATTCTTTGTCAGTTGTATAACTTAGGAAAAATTTCCTATTGTATAAGTTTATGTTTCTTAATGTATTAAGTAAGGCTCAGACATACTTATACTTACCCTGTTATATATAAAGCCAATGGAAGGTGTCTATGGCTTTTATTCTTAAAATTAGTAAAATAATATTGAACTGATTTATGATTGACTTTGGTTAAAGAAGATAACAGACAGCATGAAAGTTTTGCCAAAAAGGGTGTTAAATTTGAAAACTGAGGTAAAGTAATCACTAAGAAATTGGAATACATAGGGCAGTAAGGCCATTGGGTAATACAGAGAACAGAATATAAAATACAGAGAGGAAGCCGGGCGTGGTGGCACACACCTTTAATCCCAGCACTCGGGAGGCAGAGGCAGGCGGATTTCTGAGTTCGAGGACAGCCTGGGATAGCCAGGGCTATACAGAGAAACCCTGTCTCGAAAAAAAAAAAAAAATAGAGAGGATAGGAAAAAAGAACAGATGTACTTTCAAGACTGCTTCCCTCTATTCAACTATGTTATATGGGATCATCCTATGGGGTAAGGGCTGGACAGACTGCGTAGCGGTTTGGAGCACTAGCTCCTTTTAGAGAAGGCCCAGGTTTGATTCCCAGCACCTACATGATGATTCATAACTGTCTGTAAATCTAGTTACACCCTGGTATCCAGAAGAGCATTGGATGCTCTGGAACTGAAATTATGAAGATCTGACACCCTCTTTAAAAGAAAATAAGAAAAAGAAAAAAGCCTCTGAATAACAAAGGCATGTCCCACTGTTTTCTTCTAAACTCTATTCCTGAAGTATAACTTAAAGTTCACTTGATAACATAGAAAAGCCATGTTTACAGTTACTAATTAGCAATCTAATTAAAATAATTTCTGGTAAGCTATTCATAAAATTGGTTGCCTATGTCCTATAGTTTAAATCATACATTCAGTTCTCCAGCCTAGTGAAAATTCCCAACAGCCCCAAATCATGCAAAAAACAAAAGTCATAACTTACTAAGTCTTCTAAGCTGGAAAGATGCTCAAACCCCTCAGGTATGCAAGTCAGCTCGTTGTGCTGGAGGTGCAGCGTCCTCAGGTGTTTTAAGCTTGTAATTTCTTCAGGCAGCATTTTCAGTTTGTTATGGCTATTAGTTAATAAAATAAAAGCTGAGTGACTTAGTAGGCTAAGAAGTATTTACCAAAGGCTTTTGTCAACCAACCACACAGACTCATCCTAACTATCAAATGGTGCTATCCGTTCAAGTGTTTATCAACACCCCCATCTCCAAAATATACACCCATCAGCAGAAATTTAAACCAACCAAGTTAGGGTTTGAAAGGAAACCTATTGAAATAAAGAATATTCTTAAGAAAAGATAAATAATTTGTAAACTTTTGATTTCTTGTTTACAATCTGTTTATATAACATGTAATATGAAAAGGACTTACTGAACTCTTATTAAATATTTACATTGATCCTGAAAAAAAATATGTTCACATACACATTGCAATGGAGCTATTTTTTAATTATTAATTTATTTTTATGTGTATAGCTGTTTTGCCACATATATGTCTGTCTGTGCACATCAAGGTCAGAAGAGTACTCCAAGGCCAGAAGATACTCCAAAACTGGAGTTGTAGACAAATGTGAGCTGCTGTGTAGAGTTGGAACTTGAACCTAGATCTTCTGGAAGAGTACACTATGCTCTAAACTGTTAACCATCTCTCCTGCCCCTGAAGCTGTGTCTGATATGGAGGCTAGGTTTTTAGTTTCATGTTCAAAACAAAAGCATTTATCCCTATTTTCATATCTCATAAGTCTGGCAATACTCAATTTGACTGGATATTTAGCCTTTTTAGTTAAACCTTTCTGAAGAGATACTCAATCTACTGATGTAAAAGTCCCAATAAGGACAATATGATTCCTGGTAATTAAAGGAAGAATGAGGAACCATGGCTTACTTGGTTAAAGCACCTGTCTTTAACATGAGAACCTTGGTTTGAATCCTACAGGTGCTTTTTGTATGGCCTAAAGAGTAGTGCACCTGTGCCTGTTTTGAATTGTAGTTAACCTTTACAAATTGCTGGATGTGTTGGCACACAGATTTAGTCCCATCATTCATGAGGCAGAGACAGTATATCTCTGGAGTTTGAGGCCAGCCTGGTCTACAAAGGGAGTTTCAGGAGGTTCAATTCCAAGGCTATTATACAGCGAAACCCTGTCTTGGAGAAAAAAAAAAAAAAAAGAAGGGGGGATGAATAAGTTTCAGATGCATCATAGCTTAAATATTCAACTATGAAATTTATCCCATTTTCTTATTTTAATTTACATATAATAGGGGAAAGGGAAAGACCATAGGCTTTTGACTAATTATATTACACTATAATAATGGATCCCAAAGGTTCATGGACATGTTGAACTACTAATGGTTAAAAGTCATGAGGTTTGGCTCAGCTGCTGAGCATACATGGGGTCCTGACCTCCACTAAGTCCACAAAACCCAAAAACTCAAGCCAAAATCAACAAAAGAGCACAAAACTCTTCACCATTAATGAAATAATTAGTACTAATGTACTGTGTAATACCTACATTTTCAGGCTAAAAATGTAAATTAAATCCTGAGTTTCTGAGAAAGAAGTTTTCTAAAACAAGAGGAAAAGTATCTCATAAACATAAAATATAAAAAAAAATCAATTGGCCTTAAATCTGTAGAATAAAAGAAGATGTAATACATTTTAAAAACAAAACACATAGACAAAGTTGCTGTGAAGAGCCCACAGACTTGTGTGACCAAGGCAGGAGTCCCAAAGCACAGCACTCTGGTTTTACACTGGGCCAGACAGCAAGATTCCTCTAACGAGAAAAAACAAATAAGTAAATCATTCAATTCTTGTTCTCCCTTAACCAGTTTCTGGGATGATATAAAGATCTGGTCTTGTTTTCTCCTCTTGGGTAGAATACAGCATCGGGCAGGTGTTTAACCAACCCTGCTTCCTACTGGGCCACACTGTAGTTCAAGGTTATTTTCTATGTGAAGAAAAGGGATTTCAGTCTTAGAAATAGGTTCACACTTTACCTGACATTAAGTTTCTGAAGATTGTCTAGCTCTCTTATAGCTGAAGGAAGCGATGTCAGCTGATTATCATGTATCTAAAATGATTAAAAGACAAAGTCAATATTCTTAGTCTTACAATTAGCAATATTTGAGCTTTGCCATTGAAAAAAATAATTTACTAAGGCCCCGTTTTTCATATTAAGTGGCAATGTGTTAGGTGATTAGTAATTTATTCTGTGTATACTGACCAAACTGCTGTTCAGAAATTGTGAACAAATAAGTCATTACTAAAAATGAAAAGAAACACACACAGACTTGACCTGAGGAGAGTCAACAGCAGCAGAACTCTGGCGGTCTCTTCATATCACACACAACAGCAGCAGAGCTCTGGCGGTCTCTGCATATCACACACAACAGCAGCAGAGCTCTGGCGGTCTCTGCATATCACACACAACAGCAGCAGAGCTCTGACGGTCTCTGCATATCACACACAACAGCAGCAGAGCTCTGGCAGTCTCTGCATATCACACACAACAGCAGCAGAGCTCTGGCGGTCTCTTCATATCACATACAGAATAGATCTGAGCTGAGAGAACAGCTTTACAGTCTAACAGAATCATACTATCTTCACAGTAAAAAGAACCTTAGAATAAGCCAGATTATTGTTTTTGTTATTTTACAGACACAAAACAAAACTTCCTCCAATAATGGCACTGTTTACATCCACCATTTCCACACACGAGTTGAAGAGTTTGGACATTGCCAATTTCACTAAAGGCCTGTAGATTCTAAAGTACACCCTTCATGATTCACTTATCGCATGACAGATCAACTTTCACTACAAAAAAAGACCCAATTAAAAATACAAAAAATTCAGGTAAATAGTTACAGTCAATGAGTCTAAGGGCAAGTTATAAGACAGGAACATAAAAGACCCCTGAGTACTATATTTGCTCTAGTGTCTAAAATAAAATTTAACAAGGGGGAATAAAAAACAAAAACAAGAAGCCAAGTGCCAGTTCTGTTTACACACATGACTCATTTAATCACAGCATCTACACCAGGTCCGTGGACATAGAGACATGGAGCCGATCTTCCAAGTCAGTTTCTTATTTATCTTGCATTCTATAAGCTCAGCAAGGAAGGCTTGCTGTTTAGCAAAGTCTAAATTTAGCTCTTCAACTTACCTAAATTCAGTTTGTTTAACTAAGATCCCATAATTATAGTCAACTTACATCAAGAACAGTAAGGGCAGGCAAGAGTCGGAGGTCATCAGAGAGAGAATGAAGTTTATTGCTGGAGATGATGAGTTTGGTCAGATCTGTCTGATCCCACCATCGTTCAGTAGAACTGAATGAAAGATTCTGATTAGCCTCTTCAGGAATGTCCACATTTATTCTCCAAACACACTGAGGGACTATCTCCATCACCACCACATCAAGAAAAAAAGGGAAAAAGAATAAAAATGAAGCGAAGACTTAGAGACATACTCATTGAATACTTAGCTTACAATGGACCCAAATAACTCCAGGGCCTGAGAGACAGCATGGTGGGTGTATTAGTTACTTTTCTATTGCTGTAATAAAACACCATGACCAAGATAGTTTATGAAAGAAAGTGTTTAATTTGGATTATGGTTCTGGGGGGTAGAGGGGTAGAGTTCATGATGGTGGAGTAAATGATGCATCCTGAGCCACAACCATGAAGCAGAAAAAGATACACTCGGAATGTATTAAGTCTTTTAAAACCTCAAAGCCCACCCTCAGGGACAAGAGGACAAGTTCTCCAACAAGGTTACATCTCCTAATCTTTCCCAAACAGTTCTACCAACTTAAGACCAAATACTCAAACATATGAGCCTATGGAGAACATGCTCATTTAAACGATCCCAGTGGGTAAGAGCACTTGCTGTCAAACCTGCTCACAGAGTTTGAACATTAGAACAACATTGGTGGAGAAAACCAGCTCCTGCAAGTTGTCCCCGACTTGCCCATCTGCAGGTAAATAAAAAATAAATGTTTAAAAAGTATTTAAATGCCAATAAACCAAATGTTAAAAAATTACAACACAATGTATTTTATTGGGGGGGACCTAGATTGTAATGCAAATTTTATATGAGATTCTAAGTTTTATCCCTAGCACTGAAAACACAAACTACAACATTAAACTCTCCTAATAACTCTGTGAGACAGGAGGTTTCATTATGCCTGTTTTGTAGGTGAAAAAAATGAGGCATCAAGAAAATGTGTGACCTACCCAGGGTTTAGTAGGTACGTTAGCACTGTACTCTAAGCTCTGCAGAGCCAATTGCCATTATGGCCTGTGAAAGGTATCTGATCCTAGCAGCTACCATTCTACCAGACATAATTTTGTTTCTTACCCACCACACAAAACTGTCTTATTCTACTGTAGCAAAAGGTAACATCTATAGTGTAGTGAGTGAGTAGAACAATCACTATAAAGTGGAAGCTCCACTAGAGTGCTTGCTTCCAGGCAAGGCCCTCGGTTCCATCTCTAGTACATCACTGAGATAAGCAAAAGCTTGAATTTCTAGGAAAAAGCTTGTGAACCAAAACTTCTGTCCTGGTGTAGCCAACTATGTAAAGAGAGCCCTTCACTCCCTGACAAGGGTATGGCTGCAGGAGGGTGACACAAAACTTGGAATACCTAACCCTGACTCAAGCCTATCAATCCCTAGTTGTGCCCTATCCTTATTGTCATTCAAATTCACCAGAGATTCCCAGTCAGTCGGATGCAGGAAAGGAAGCTTGCCTCTGTATGTATGACTCAGTAAAGAGTCAGAATAAAGAAAATAGATTTTAATCCCAAAGAGACAAATAGAAGAAAAGCTGTAGAAATTTAAAAGGGGAAAGAATATAGGAAAAGAGCAGAAAATCAGCTCCTCCTTCTAGATTCCTGCCCTGACTTACTTCAATGATGCCAAATAAACCCTTTCCTCCCCAACTTGCTTTTGGTTTTGGTGTTTCCTCACAGCAATGGTAACCCTTACTACAACAACTAGTAATGGTATGTCTTAGGGTTTCTATTCCTGCACAAACATCATGACCAAGAAGCAAGTTGGGGAGAAAAGGGTTTATTCAGCTTACACTTCCATGCTGCTGTTCATCACCAAAGGAAGTCAGGACTGGAACTCAAGCAGGTCAGGAAGCAGGAGCTGATGCAGAGGCCATGGAGGGATGTGACTTACTGGCTTGCTTCCCCTGGCTTGCTCAGCCTGCTCTCTTATAGAACCAAGACTACCAGCCCAGAGATGGTCACACCCACAAGGGGTCTTCCCCCTTGATCATTAATTGAGAAAATGCCTTACAGTTGGATCTCATGGAGGCATTTCCTCAACTGAAGCTCCTTTCTCTGTGATAACTCCAGCTGTGTCAAGTTGACACAAAACTAGCCAGTACAATTGACCCCTTGTCAACTTGACACACAAATACATCACTAGTAAGCCTCAATCCTTAGTTCTTACTCAACCCCAAGATCTTAAATAACTTTAAAAGTCCCACAGTCTTTACATATTAAAAGTTCAATCCTTTTAAAATATCCAGTATCCTTTAAAATTCAAAGTACTTTAAAATTCAAAGTCTCTTAACTGTGGGCTTCACTAAAAAACTTCCTTCAAGAGAGAAAAATATCAGGGCACAGTCACAATCAAAAGCAAAAATCAATCTCCAACCATCCAATATGTGGGATCCAACTCACGATCTTCTGGGCTCCTCCAAGGGCTTGGGGCACTTCTCCAGCCATGCCATTTGTTGCACACACCTTGTCTTCTAGGCTCCAGCTGCCTGTACTTCACTGCTGCTGCTGTTCTTGGTGGTCATCCCATGATACTGGCATCTCCAAAATGCTGCTGTCTTCCACTATAAGTAGGTTTCAACACTAGGCTCTCTTCATGGTGCCAAGCCTCAACTCCTTTGCATGATCCCTTCAGTCCTGGGCCATCAACTGAGGCTGCACCACCTTCACCAATGGCCTTCCATGGCCTCTCACAGTGCTTCCGTGGCCTCAGCTGCTCTGCATGACCCCTTCATGCCTTCAAAACCAGTACCACCTGGGTAACTCTTACACATTACCAAGTCCCACTGCAGCAGGAGTACAACCTTGGCTATCTCTGGAACACAGCCACTTTGTGCTTTCAGAAAACACTTCCCAGAAGACGTCACCTCAACAATGCTGGTCTCTTCTTAATCACCGCTAATTTCTTAGCTCCAGCTAACCAGCATCAATAGTCCAAGTAATGCAAAGGTTTTGCTTTAGTAGTTCTGGTATCTTGCTAATCACAGCTGATTCTTTAGCCCCAGCTAACCAGAACCACAGAATCTTCACAATCCAAAATAGCAATGGCCCTGAAAAGTCTTTAATTTTTCCCTCTGCAATTTCACAAGCCAGGCCTCCATCTTCTGCACTGTTCTCAACATTATCTTCCAAGCTCCTACGCAACATCTGACAAAGCTCTTAACACAGAATAGATCTTCTAGCCCAAAGTTCCAAAGTCCTTCCACAGTCCTTCTCAAAACATGGTCAGGTTGTCACAGAAATACCCCACTATGCTGGTACAATTAATGTATTTTCAATGTATGTTATATCTTAGTAGTTTGGTGGGTTTGGAGTCACAACAGTCTGTTTCTTTCTTGATGGTTGATATTGGAGACAGCCTTCAAGAACAGTCTACTCAATATGAAGACACCCTTCAAAACTCTAGACTAGATATACAACACCAACAGATGTGCAAACTGCAACACAGAACTATATTTAAAAAAATGAAGTAAAGTAATATGATCCCTCAAAAATTGCAACTGATCCTCTGATACTGAAACAGACAAAATGCCACATGAAACTTTCAAATTTGGGGGTAAGAAATTACTAATAAATTAAAAGAGGATACAAACAAGTAGATGGTTTCAACTTAGGCCTCAGAGAAGAAAGTCGGCAAAATGGATGAAAACAACAATATGGATGAAAAGTTAGAAACATGGAAGAAAAATTCAGAAACTGAGATCAAGAGGGGGAAAAAAAAAAAAAAAAAAAACCTTCCTACATCAATTAGCATAGCCAAGACAGTCCCCCACAGACCCACCCACAGCCTACTTGTGTTGACCCGGAAAAAAAAAAACCACTTTCCTATTGTCCCAGTGCTGTGTAAGAGGCTGCTCTACAATGGTATTGGCAGTTTTAGCAATTATAGTTTATTTTCAATACCAGCCTGAATACTCTCCTCCTGAAATTGCCTCTGCCAAATGAACCAGTAAATCATCTTCTGTCAGGTACTCAGGACATGGGTAGAAGGAAGCCATTTCTTGGCCACAATATAATCCAAATGGCAGCTAACCCAGTTCCCAACACAGTCCTTGTTGCCCTCTAAAACTTCAATGTCTACATTTCTGTCAGCATTCTTATTTTCCAACTTCCCATGACAAACAAACAAACAAAAAACAGAACAAACAAAAACAGCCCATTATGCTCTGCCCATAACGTTCAGCATTTTTCCTAGACCTACATTCCAGAGCCTTCCACATTCTAGCCATATAAAATAGTTCAAATATCATAGGAACCAGATTTATCCACTTCCTGGGTACCAATTTTTACTTTCCAGATGCTGTGGTAAAATACCATAACAAAGCACCTTAGAGAAAAAGTTTATTATAGCTCATAATTTCATTTGTAGGCCATTAGTCAAGGTGGCAGGAACTTAAACAGCTACTCACAACACAACTACAATCAAGAGCAGAGAGAGAAATGAACCAAGGCACACACACTTTTTTTATACAACTCAACCTTTGGATTCAAGACCCAACTTAGGGAATGGTGCAACCCACAGTGGGCTAGATCTTCCTACATCAATTATCAATCAAGACAGGTCTTCATAGAGGTGCAAGAGAACATGATCTAAATAATTCCTCACTGATTGTGTCAACTTGAAACAAGTAATCATCACATTCAGTAGCAAACACATAATGTCTTAGTCAACCTGATAGATACACAAGAACACTATTAGAAGTGGAAGATTTTAATCAATGGAAGTAGAAAAAAATATTACGAAAGAATGCTTTACTTCTCAATTCTCTCTTCGTCTCTGTCCTCTCCTACCAAACACATACACTACAAAGGTATTTATTTATACTTAGTAATATGTAGATTTATGCTTGTTGATCATTCATAGTTTTCTCAGGATGTTCTCAAAATCATACACTTTGCAGCATTTATTCTGAATTAGTACTTAGGATAAGTAATATGTTTTTATTGGGATTTTCCTCAACTGAAAAAAAAGAAAAAAAAAAGGCTTGAAAGAGAATTATTCTAAGCTCACGGAGGGGAGCTGGTAAAACCAAAATAAGAGGAAGGCGAATCAAATACCTGCCTATCATCCATCTCACAGCGAGTTTACCCCCCAAGTACAATGTTTATCCCGTATTCTGTGGCCATCTCAGTGAACACTTCGAGTAAGTCATGGCCCCAGTCTTAGGGCCACCGAGCTGGCGCGGGTGGGTGCACAGGGGACCCAAGAGGATGTTTGCGCGCTGCCTCACCTTCCCCGAGGTTCCTTCCCGCCAAGTTGAGTTGGCCGCTGCTCCTCGCTGCCTTCAGCAGGCCTTGGGGAACAGAGGGGCCTCTGTCCTTGCTCTCCATGTGGAATCCCGCACGAGGGTCAAACCTAGGGGCTCTCAGCTGGCGCGACATATTCAAAAGCTCACACCGGAAGCCCCGACCACGGCTGTGACGTTCCAAGGTGCTACGGCTGGATAACCCCGCCCCTTCCGCCTCTCAGTACTCCGGGCCTTGCCCTAGCTGCGCGCGCTGATGTCGTCACCGCCAGCTCCCGGGGCTGCAGGACCGACGAGCCCTTCCGTTGCCCTCACCAACCTCGCCCTAAGGAGAAACTTCTTTCGGGTAAGTGCGTCTAACGGGCTGAGAGGTCCTCGGGGTGGGGGGTGGTGGGGACACATGGGCTCCCTAGACAGCGCGGTCGGGCATGGCTGCGCTACCCAACGTCGCATCAGAACGTGGCGGCGTCGAAACCTGAGGCGCGGCCTGTGGCCCTGGGCGCCAGGCCTGGGGATCGCTGGGTTCAGCGAGGTGGTTGAGTTGATCCCGGAGTACAGGATGGCGAGAGACACGAAGCTTGTACCTTAAGCTTAAGTAGCCACCTGACAGCTAAAAGCTGTGGTGTATTACGAGCAGCTTGGACTTCGAATCCTGCTTGCTTACAGACTTAAGCAGTTGGTCCCACGCTTAACGAAGCTCATTTTTCACTGACTTACGGATAATCCAGTCTTACAAAGTTTTAAAAAATAACTTCTGTTTTTTTTTTGTTTTTTTTTGTTTTTTTTTTTTTTGGTTTTTCGAGACAGGGTTTCTCTGTCTAGCCCTGGCTGTCCTGGAACTCACTTTGTAGACCAGGCTGACCTCGAACTCAGAAATCCGCCTGCCTCTGCCTCCCGAGTGCTGGGATTAAAGGCGTGCGCCACCACGCCCGGCTAAAAATAACTTCGGATAATGAAAATGTAAATACTGTCCTGGCATGGTGGCGCACGCCTTTAATCACAGTACTAGGTAGGCAGAGTCAATCTCTTGAATTGGAGGTCAGCCTGGTCTACACAGCGAGTCCAGGACATCCAGAGCAACAGAGAAACTGTCTTTAAAAAGAGAAGGGGAAAAAAAAAAGAAGAAAGCAAAGAAAATTTAAATGCGTAGTTTTTGTTGAAAATACAAAAAAGAAAGTAACCCTCAACTATCCTGGGCTGGGGATATAGCTCCGTAACGTGGGCAAGGCTATGAATCCTGTGTCCAGCGCAGCACCAAATTCTTTGACTGAAAATGATTCTTCTATTAACATTCCTCTTAAGTTTAGTGTTTGTTTTTGCACACGTGAATAGAGTTTCACGTGCCCTGGTGCCTCTGTAGGTTAGAGAACAAATTGAGGGAGTGGATTCTTTTTCCACCAACCTGCTGAGCCATCTCACCAGTATGAAATGGTTATGGGTCTGGGGATGTCTAGAGATTCACTAGAATGTAGCACCCAGCCACCTTAGTCCGGTTTATAAAGACAAAGAATACAAAATTACAATGTGTTTATGTGCAAGCAGAACAAAGTTGTTTACAGAAACATCAGTTAAATATATATATATATATATATATATCCTTAGCAGTCCTTAACATTAGAGGTCTAATTTTGCCTAAGTACAAAGATTTTTAACTTTTAAACATAAAGTTAGCCATCAACATGTCATCCGTCACAGAAATGAGTTTTTAAATTAATTTATTTTCTGTGTACTGATGTTTGCGTTTTTGCTCTAAGAAAATATCAGATCCTTTGCAACTGTGGTTACTGAATGATTGTGAGTCACCCGCCATGTGGGTGCCTGGATCAAACTTTGGTGCTCTGAAAAAACATTAAGTGCTTCTAAACGCTGAGCCATCTTTCCAGCCCCGATTTTCTCCCCTTCTTTTAAATGTAAAGAACATATGCAAAGAGAAGAATGCATAACTCTTGTCATCCTAATGAGGAGAACAGTATTAGTTTAAAAGTAGATTTGGTGTGGTCTGACCATAATGTATCACATGCAGTTTCACCCAAATGTATTTTAGAGTTTTGTGTTTTATTTTAGAGTCTACAGAATCTACATAGCCCTAGCTAGCCTGGAACTCACTCTGTAGATCACACTGGCCTCCAACTAGAAATCCACTCTGCCTATCAAGTGCTAAGATTAAAAGAGTGCCACAACATCCAGCATATTTCTATATCAATAGGTATGAACTGGTGTAAAGATTTGGCTAATACAAGTTCATAATTTACTATATATTATGCTTATTACATAGCATGTGGAAAATAAACAGGTTATAGCCAAAATTATCTCTTGCATTTGAGAAAATTATGTATTTGTTGCTAATTGATAGAAACTGGAAGCTAATTCATGAATTGAGCTTGTTTATAAAATATATGACTGTAGTCTTGACAACTAGTTCTTTATGGTAGTTGAATTACTTTAAGACTGATGCATTTAAAATGAAACATTTTTCAGTAGTGGCACTCAAAAGTATTTGCTGGTTTTAAAATTAGGCAATATGGGGACACTTGGAAGGCTCAGTTGTTAAAAGCACCTACTGAAGCCAGGCAGTGGTGGTGCACGCCTTTAATCCTAGCACTTGGGAAGCAGAAGCAGGAGAATTTCTGAGTTCAAGGCCAGCCTGGTCTACAGAGTGAGTTCCAGGACAGCCAGGGCTATACAGAGAAACCCTGTCTCAAAAAAAACCAAAAAAAAACAAAAACAAAAACAAAACACCTACTGCTCTTCCTGGGGCCCTGTTTCAGTTCACAGCATCTACAATTGCCTTTAACTCCCATTTCAGAGAATATGGCCTCTGCCAGCATCTGCACACATATGGTTCACATAAAGGCTCATATAGGCACACACATATACATAAATAAAAATAATTTTTTTAATTAGACATTTTTTGAAGTAGTGCCAAATAAAATAAAAGATCATGTCTTTTGGGATACAGTTCAGTTATAGAACACTTACACATCTTGCAAAGACTTTGGGTTCTATCACCAGCTCTATAGAATACTGAAAAGAAGCCTTCTTCTGTCCTGCTGAAGATTAGGCACACCTGCCTTTTTTTTATGGAGATGTTTGGCTATGGCTTATTATATACATTTTATTTAATGTCGTTTGACATTACTTAAAAGAAAATACCAAAAAACATAAGCAGTCAAGTCACCCAGAAAGTGCTGATTTGTTTCGTGACAGAAAGTAAAACTTATTATCAAATAAAGATAGAGGAATCCATTCTTACCACTACAATTTAATAGTACATTTTCAAACATGGCTGTGTCACTCATGAAATTTTGTGTATATATTAGACTTTTTTCATAGTTGAAAGCTATAGTTGATGATTGACTTATTAAATAAGTAGTTTCCATTCTAGTAATAGAAAAAGAGGTTAATTTGTGCAGAGTTTTCAAGCACACTTGTTTGCAAAAATACAAATAAGCAGAGAGAACTTGCTTTGTAGACATTTCTGTTTATTTTTGTGAAAGGGATGTTTAGCCTGTTTTGGATCAATATCATTCTTACATCTCAGAATATTGCCTTATCTGTAAAAGCTGATATCTTATGTTAAATGTTATTGAAAGGACGTATTTTTTTTTAATTTTCAGTTTGCAATTCAACTTTTAATTTGTCTTTATAACAGCTGACTTCTAAAAGCAGTTAGTAACCTTGTTGCCTTTGGAAGGAAGGGCATATTTAGCATTTTATTCCCAATTTCAAATGTAGCTTTGATTTTATATTTTGTTATTATTGAAGTTGTGGCTGCCCATCTTAGTTTTAATGAAGAAAATGTATTGTATTTGGGGTTTTGTATTTGTGTATTTGTGTTTCATTGCTTCTATCCGTGTTTGTGAATGGTGAAGCAATCAAAATGCTCTAACATTCATCATTCTAATACATGGTCTATTACATTCTAATATATCCTTTCCTACTTTGTAAGATATTTCTAGCATATAATTTAAGTTGATAAAGGAAAGTATAAATAGTCTGATAGTTTATTGAAAATCACAAACCTTTAATTTAAGCTTTGGTGATTAGATTTCTGGATGTTTTAGTTACTTTTGTGGTTTCCTTGGCACACATTTTTTTTTGCCTACCTGACTGTTTTGTTTTCTCCGTTGTTGAAAATATTGCAATGGTATAGCCAGGCAGGCTTGAAACTCATGCTTATAACCTTAGTATTAGGAGATTTAGACAGGAGGATCATTCAAGCTTGAGACTACTTGTCTATAGACTGGACTGCTAAGTGAGAACCTGTCTCCACAAACCAAACAATTAACTCACAGTTAAATGTATTGGCATATACAGAAGTCAAACGTGTAAACTCTTCTTGTGGGCCATCATCTAGAAATACCTGTTTTTCACTCTATACTCAACTTACTTACCATTAATGCAGATGCTCATTTTCCATATTAGAGATGCTGGTCTTGCTTTCCTTCTTATTTCCCAGAAGTATTGCCATCATCTTTTCTCTCCCACAAACTACTTCATCAATGTCATCAAAGTGCTTTAGGCTTTAGCAAAAACATTCCTGTAGGGCCTTTAAAATAAGAAAATCACAAGGCAAGTGTCTGGCTCTTTCTGTGTTCTAAAATCTGCCCATTCTGCATCTGTCTTACCTTTTTAGTACATGCATTTCTTACATCTTTATGTTTGCTTATGGAGAGTTTGTCAAAGAACTGCAATTCCAACAGATTGGGAACATTGGCTATCTTTTTTCTGTGTTATACATGTTATGCTATACTTCTAGCATCTCAGAAATCTCTAGAAGTTAGTAGAGACATCTTATTTGGAGAAGTTTTTGAGTTTGGGATGCCTTTATAATATTGGAGAAATAGTGAGAAGAAAGAATTTGTTGCCTATATTCAGATTCTATATTTCTGTTGCCATTTCTGGAAGATATTAAGATCACTTAAACGGGCATAGATTGGATACACTTGCTGTTTGTCTTAAAATTTTCGTCACCTGCTTTTAGCTATATTATTTCTGTGAAAGTCATTAACAATGATAAGTATTTCATTGCCTATTCAACTTAGTAGATCTATGGTGATAGTCAAAATTATTCAGTTATTTAGATTGACCAGGAAAACAGTAGATTTTTGAAGTGAAAATATATTTAAGCCAATTTTCCTTAAGTTTTTGCTTTTTATTTTGGAACTGCTAAATATTTAAAAATATTCATTTAAATATATTATTTTTTGCTAGCCTTTCTGCATCAAATGCCATGGATTAGTGTGCTCAGTAAGTCTTACATAAATCAGATTCTGTGGTTAAAAGATTTTATCACACACTTTTTCTTTGGTTTAACTATAATTTTTTATTATAAAACATAAAGCATATAGGAAAATGTAGAATGGATCAAACCCAAGTTTGATCAGGGACTCACATGGTGGAAGGAGGGCACCTCTGAAGGGCACTATGACACACACATACGCTGTAAAGAAGTAATAAAATCTTTTGTTTGAAATGTAAAACTATTAAAGATTTTCATATACCTTTTACAGCTAATAAACTGATGTTAAATAACACTGAAAATCAAAAGACAAAGCTTGAGCTCTTGTCATTGTGTTCTTTGTTCTGTCATTGACTTTTGCATGGATAGTGCATTGTATGTACTCCTGATACTAAGAACGTTGAGCTGTGAGAATCTGTAATTAGCAGTGAGTGATACCTGTTATGCAAGAAACTACTTAACACTATCTTGGGAGTGATTGATGAGTGATCATGTTTTTTTGTTTTGTTTTGTTTTGTACTTTATGAGGCACATTAATCAGCCCCTCCCTTCTGTGCTCAAGAACTATGTCACTAAACTAGTGAGGAGTCCTAGCAAACCAGGTGCATCCTTGTCAGTATTGGCCAAGTTATTTGCCAAGTGTAGAGATTTGTAACTCTCCGTGTAAAGTCTGAGGTTTTTAGCTCTTGGTAGTTATGAGTCAAATAAATTAGTGTGGTCTCTATGATAAATGACTAATTAAAGTAGGTTAGGGTGAGTGTTCATGCAGACTTTGTGCTAGGTTCTGCAGTCTGGGAAATACATTTGAATAACAAAGCATGCTGTTACTAACAGGTGGTAGTGAGTTGAGATTAGGGAACTTCGTGGCTTGTATAAAGGGCATGGAGAAAATAATTTTGGGTCTTTATGTTGGAGAACTGGAATAGGTCAGATGAGGCTAAAGAAATAAGGCAGGGGTTTTTGTTTTGTTTTTGTAGTGAAGAATACTCGTGTTAAAGCGGGTGTATTTCAAACTGCTTACCGTATACTGTCACATATTGAAGAACTGTAAAGGTAAGCTGAGGTTCAGTGAGCGAACAGAGAGGCAGGGCGTGTGTGTTAAACTGTCTTTGCTGGAGGTTTCAGCGGCTAGGTGGAGGGATTCTGCCTGAAAATGCTTCTGGTGCTATGTGGAGTAAGCAGGAACCATTTCTGAGGTGGCTCAGCTGAGTGGGCGCAGCCGGGACTGTTGCAGGAGCGAGAACTGGACGCGTACTTCCGGGATCTGGGCGCACGCGCGGGCGGGCGTGTGGAATTGTGGGCCGGCGTCGCTGCGCGAGGTCGGCGGCCGTTTGTGTGCGGCCGGCGGCCGGTGCCGCGCGCTCTCACTCTGTCTTGTGTTTGATGTGTTGAGCAGGAGGCAGCCCGCGCCATGAGCAGCACAGCAGTGGTCCCCAGCGCTCCAGGCCCCGGCCCAGGCCCCAGTGGCGGGCCAGGCGGCGGCACCGAGGTGATCCAGGTGACCAACGTGTCTCCGAGCGCCAGCTCAGAGCAGATGCGGACGCTCTTCGGCTTCCTGGGCAAGATCGACGAGCTGCGCCTCTTCCCGCCGGAGTGAGTACCAGGGCGCTGCGGGCCCGCGGCCCTTCCGGTGAGGCGAGGCGCGCGGTCCGCCGGAGCCTAGCGTGGAAAATCCGCGGGCCTGCCAGGCCGCAGGCCGGGGATGAGCGCCCGAGTGGAGTTTCAGGAATGTTTTTCCTCTTGGTGTTGTTTATACCATCATTTTGCTTTGAGCACTTAATGTTTGGATTAAATCCCCCTTTTAAAAGAAAAACTAACCCAGTCCTTTGTTAGAATTGAAGTAAAATTGTTGCTGTTATATTTACTTGATGTAAATAAGGATTTCTCTTAAGTAATTTTGAACTAGGGAAGAGCATCAAACCCTATAACCCTTCGACAGACGACTCAGTCAATAGGCCTGAATGCTAAGTTTTTACATAATTCAGAAATCATAGCTAAATCCTGGTGTGTTTAAATCATTTACAGAATGTTTAAATTTGAATTAGGGTTTATGTGGGTTTTGTCTTGTTTTAAAAGTGGTTTTTATTGCAGTGGTATTAAACGAGTGTATTCATTGTAAAGAACAAAGAAAGTATGAAGATAGAAAACACATTTGAAATAATTGTATTTCCTCTAGAAACAATTATAAAGTTTACTGAAAACATAGTAGTTAATGTTAGTAAAACTACCAACCAAGTTTTGGTGGTTTATGCTATCCCTTAAATTCAAAATAAGAAATGAGAATCATCACAGTCATCTGTTGTGTGTGTAATCACTAATCATGTTGAAGTTGATCATACAAGCCTATGTGTTAATTATTAAATTTCATGACTTCCCTACTTGAAATATTTTTACATAACTGTTTAGTGCTTGACATTAGTATGTTAACAGTTTCATAGTGTTTTAGGAACAGTTGTTTGGAGCAGAATCTTGACTTTGGAAATCCACAGGGTAGCTCTTTATAAAAGCATACAGAAATTGATGTTCTGTTTATTTCATCAAATTCTACCCTTCAGATTGCTTCTAAAACTAATATTAAAACTCCAAAAAAAAACCCCATATATTCAACTTGTGGTTTTAATCCTGCAGATTACTAAAAGCTTTATTACAGTCACTCACTTTGTTTATTCTCCAAAGTAACTCTATACTGTATTATAAAGGATAAAAGAAGTGAGTGTTGTATTGGGCTTTTTACTTTTTGTTTGTTTAGTTTTTTTTCCCTTGTAGACCTACCTAGCTAGTGGACAAGACCTTAAAGGAGGTTGTGATGGACTTGAGCTGGTCTTTTTGTGGTGACATGGGTAACTCCATCATAAGCTGAATAGTTGCAGGGTTTGTTTATTTCTTGAAATGATATAGGGTACTGTGTGCTCACCTTCAAACAGCAGCATGGCAGCTGTCACCAATTCACAGAATAAGGTCAGCCTTCCTGCCTTTCATAGACCAAGATTTTGTTTTGGTTTGGTTTTGGTTTTTTGCTTGGTTGGTTGGTTTTTCTGAGACAGGGTTTCTCTGTGTACCCTTGGCTGTCCTGGAACTCACTCTGTAGACTAGGCTGGCCTCAAACTCAGAAATCCACCTGCCTCGGCCTCCCAAGTGCTGGGATCAAAGGTGTGCGCCACCACTGCCCGGCATAGACCAAGATTCTTGAGTTCATCGGCATTCCATTTTGAAGAATGCATGCCCAAAACACACCTACTAAAACACTTCAGGCCAGGGAAGGGCTTCTTAAGGCTTGCTTGGGGGGTGGGGGGGATTCAACGTAGGCTATGCTGACCTCCAATCAGGATCTTTCTGCTTTTACTTCTCAAGACATGGTGTTTATTGTATCATTGTTGAAGTGGATAGTAAAGCATTTAGTTTTAAAGGAATTTCACAGTGGGATACTTACCTAGGTAAGGATCCCAGTGAAGCATGTCAGTGTTATACTGTACGCAAAGGCTACTGTCAACAGATAGATTATTCATTTGAAGCCTTCATGGACCAAACATGATCAGTGATCATTTTAATGATCTTACCCACTTTTCAAGAAAAATATACTTTAATGAGTTATTGCATATTTCAGTCTATAATTAGAAAGAGGCATATGAAGTCAGTAAAATTATTCTCAACTGATTGTTACTCTTGTTACCTGTGCTGCCTTTTACTTTATAAAGCTTAAAAGTCTTCTGCTTAGAAATGGCTGACACAGTACTAAGGTAGAGTTAAAAGACTAGAGTGATGGCCTAAACCACAAGGTGTTGTTTTTTTTCCTGAGTGTTTCCTATTTTTTATATATGTATTTCACATTGTGGGGTACAAATAGGATTTTACAGGTCTACATAGTGTCTAGGAGTGAGCTTGGCATGAACTCTTCTGGGTGGTCATCCTCTTCAGAAACAGCATCAGAACTTTGTCTGCCAAAAAATCATGCTTTTAAACCACAAGTTCTTAAACTTGAGTGTCCATGAATAGGGGGATCTTAAGAATGAAGTCCCTCCTGGGAAAGGTATTCTGATTCAGTGGGCTTTTGGTAAACACCAGAATTCACAATTTTCTTTGTGCTTCTTAGAAGATACTTTGAAATTCTTTCAGCAGTAGAAACATAAGGGAACTGTTTTTCTTATCTTCCTTCTTCGAGAAAAGATACTTATGCTTTTAAATGTGGTCCTTACACAGAATAAAATATATTTGGTAAGTGGGGCATGGTTAACTTGAAGGCAGTTTTTTTCTGACTTTCTAAAAAATTGTTTTATATATACTTAAAGAATGGTCTCTCTCTCTTTTTTGGTTTTTCGAGACAGGGTTCTCTGTGTAGCTCTGGCTGTCCTGGAACTCACTTTGTAGACCAGGCTGGCCTCGAACTCAGAAATCCGCCTGCCTCTGCCTCCCGAGTGCTGGGATTAAAGGCGTGTGCCACCACACCCGGCTTGAATGGTCTCTTTTTTAAGATTCCTTTTCTGTATATAAATGCTTTGCATGCATGTATTTCTGTGCCATGTGTATGCTTGATATGAGTCCAGAAGAGTGCACTGCATCCCCTCGAACTGGAATTATTGACTGTTGTAAGTGCCCATCTGGGTGCTGGGAATCGAACATGGGTCCTTCACAAGAAGTGCTCTTAACTCAACCGTCTCTTCATTCTAAGAACTGGTTTGAGTTTTGTTGTTGTGGTGGTGGTGGGTTGGGGTTGTTTTCACTGCAAATTGGACAACAGTTATGGGTGTTAAAGAATGCCTATAATTTCCTGAGGTGCTGTTCTGTGGGTTTTAAGAACAAAAGGTAACTTCATTTTGAAGAACTTTGTAAATTTAATGGTTAAAATTTAAAACAAAAATGACAGAAAATAAAACAAAACAGGTGTCCTAGCACTCATGCTAGAACATTCTTTTCACTGTTTCTGATTGAAAATTTTTTTCCAATTTTTAGTAGATATTTTCTTCATTTATATTTGAAGTGTTATCCAGAAAGTTCCCTATACCCTCCCCCGAAAATTTTTCTCAAATTCTCGACATTTTTTTTTTTAATGTGTTCCTTGAGCCACAATCTCAGCAGGAAGGTGTGGGCAGAAGGATCAGGAGTCTTGCAAGGCTAGCTTGAACTTACATAATACCCTGTCTTAAAAGAAAGCCTATCCTTTTAGAAACATTGAGCTTTCAGCTTTATGGATGCAGTTCCCTTGTTGCTTGGTTCTATGCCCTAAGTTCATATTCACATATCAGGAAAAATTAAAGTAGAAGGAAGGGTTAATGTTGCTGTGCTGTCAGGGAACTTGGATAGGATTTCTCATAGTCAGAGACTAAGATTGTTACTGTCCTGGGGAACTGGTCTTCCAAGTAACTTGTGGTCTGGATTGTGCTAGGAATTGACCCATTATATCTTTTTTTTTTTTTTTTTTTTTTTTTTTTTTTTTTGGTTTTTCGAGACAGGGTTTCTCTGTGTAGCCCTGGCTGTCCCGGAGCTCACTTTGTAGACCAGGCTGGCCTCGAACTCAGAAATCCGCCTGCCTCTGCCTCCCGAGTGCTGGGATTAAAGGCACGCGCCACCATACCCGGCTCTCCATTATATCTTTTTAAAAGCCTGTTCTTCACTATCATCTTTCACTGCCATACCTTGCACTTTATCACTTGTCTATGGAAGCAATGTGCTCTTCCTCAAGTTTAGTACCGGGAGGAGGTGCTACATAACATGTATATATGCCTGTGTATGTGCTATTTTTTTCTTTTATCTGACAGTGGCTTTAGATCAGAAAGCCTTGTTTAAAGTGCTTAGGAATTCTTATATAGGGGTGGAGAGATGGCTCAGCAGTTAAGAGAACTGACTCCTTTTCCACAGGTCCTGAGTTAAATTCTCAGCAACCACATGGTGGCTTACAACTATCTATAATGGGATTTGATGCCCCTTTTGATGTGTCTGAGGACAGTGACAGAGTACTCACATATATAAAAATAAATAAATCTTTTTAAAAAATAATTCTTATATATTCTACAGATGTAGGGTCAAGGTGTTGAATCGATCAGTTTGTTGTTCAGGTCAAGAATGTTCATTGATCATCAAATAGATGTAGCTTTTTGTTGTTGTTGTTTTGAGACAAGGCTTCAGTATAGCCTGTGCTGGTCTGGAATTTACAGTTTCTGTCCCAGCTTCCTGGGGAGGTGAGGATTATAGGGCTGTGTCATTGTGCCTGCTTATGTATACTTTCTACCTTTAAAGTTACACTGTGAAGTTACCTATAATAAAAACTTTCTACACCAGAACTGTCACTTGTGTATAAAAACAGTTGGTGTTGGAACTAGGGTTGTAGATCAGTGGTTCAGTGTCTACCCTGAGCTTGAGCAATGCAAGCACATGTATGCACAGTCACTAAAATGATATAGTTGTCTATTTAACACAGCAGTTTAAAATTGGTGATTATAGGAGCATGTCTGCACTGCATCTCACTCTGTTAAGTCATCAGGTCATGCAAGACATTCTCTTTTCAATTGGTTAAAACAAATTAACATTCATCTATGTATTTTTACCAGAGCATTGTCCTTTTGGTGATGTATGTATGTTTTAGACGGTGCTGTTTTTCTCTAATGATATTTCTTTATCTTTTAGTGACTCACCTTTGCCAGTCTCCTCTCGTGTCTGCTTTGTTAAGTTCCATGATCCAGACTCAGCAGTCGTGGCACAGCATCTGACAAACACTGTGTTCGTTGACAGAGCTTTGATAGTCGTACCATATGCTGAAGGTTTGTGCTTTGTTTCACTACCTATGTGGGCACCCCTGCCTGGCCATTGGCCACAGTGTAGATGTAGAGTAAGCATCACTAGCCTGTCAGATTTCCAAGTATTACTTTGAAACCCTTGTTATACTGCACTCCATAATTATTACTTGGAGGTTTTTCTAAAACTGAGAAATACGTCTGTTTTATAAGGTAATTAACTTTTTGCTATCTTTAAAATATTTTTTAAGTTTTTTAAACTGAATTCTAAACTCTGAGATATATTAATATTAAGTATTAAGAAGTCCCAAAAGTAAACATTCATACCATATCATTCTCACAGAAACCTTCAAATTAATGCATGATGCTTATGTTCTAAAATCAGTAGCTAAGTCAACTTTATTTCTTTTATTCTCTCACTCACTCCTACCTTAAAATAGAATAAAAACAAAAACCACATGCTGAATTCCAGTATACCAAGGGTTGCAGTAATTTTAGTTTTTGTAAAAATTTAAGATTTCCTATAGTTTAGGTGCCAGATGGGCACTGGGTGTTTGTTTTTATGGCAGATTTTCTTGTTCTTGTTATATTTTCTAGAATATCTCAAAATAATAAACTTTTCTCTCTGTTGTGTGTGTGACTTTTGTAGTGGAGAAGGCACATGCAAAACCCTCCCAGATGGCTGGACACAGTGGGTGCTCTGCAGCTGCAGGCTCTAGCCACTAACTAAACCAGCGAGCACTCGAGCCCCCAAGTGTTTCCTGCTGTCACCATTTGTTAACTGCACTTTCTCTCTTTTTACGTTTTAGGCTGTTAAAGTAATTTGACAGGAAAAAAAAAATATATGAGCAGGTTTTTGGATCTAAAAGCCACTGTGACAGGACAGCACTATCTTAATGCCATTTTATAAAACTTTTCTAAGGCATACTTTACAGTTAGCTTGTTCCCAGTAAACTGCTGCTTGGTTTGCTTTTGGTAACTATAAATCTTTATTTGAGGAAATCATTGACATGATATACGTACTGAATTTTAACTTAATAATTTAATATACTGTCCATGATCTACATGCTTTCCCTTTCCTTTAATAAACTGGTTAGTGGAAGCAGTATCTTGTAATTGTTGCTTTTTAGATGCTTCTTAGATAATTGAAGACAAATGTGAAGACTTGCCACCATACTTTGTGAAAGTTGTGAAATGTCTAATCATAGAGAATTGCCTCTGGTTTTTCTAAAGAAATTATATTCTGAGATGAGTTAAGGCATGTTATTTTGGTAACTGTATTAAAGTGAGAGATGTGAGGCCAGTAACAATGTTTCTATGAAAGAAAAGTCAGAAAGAAGCTGATTTAGTGTATTTTGGATAAGCAATTCCTTTTATTTCAGTGTGCCTCTTTAAGATAAGACTTAACCACCACCTTACACCAACAGAGAACTTACAGAACTCAATTCAGGATGAGTAAAGTAGACAGTAGGTCTTGAGACGGTCATGTCATGTGAGTAATGTGCAGAGTGCTTCAGTTAGCCATAATACAATGAGCTTGGGATGGAATATATAGTATATCATATATCTGGGTCTTTATAATTATTTTAAGCCATAGTAATTTTTGTAGATGTGTTTTTGAAAGTGAGGTTTTGGGGAGTATATATAGAGCTTTAGAAATACTTAGTTCAGGAATCTGTTTTTGCTGCATTTAATTTGTGGTATGATGTGCTATATTAATGTTCCCTCCACAAGAAAACTAATATATTCAATCCCTTTGTAACCATTCACTTGGTTTTAGCCCTTAACACTTGGTGTTGGCTCTTGGTCAGTGTGTTAGAACAATAGACCAAAAGTATACGGTAAGAATAGCCTCACTTGGTAAAACAGATATAGCTAGCTGGAGGTGAAAGGTGCTCTTAATAGTAATGGATTTGGGGGCATCTAGGTTCCTTGGTTAATGTTTGTTTCTTTTGTCTGTTTCTTTTTCTTTCATTTCTACACATTCATGCAGTATTTCATGGTTCTATCAAAGCAGCAGTAAAAAAAAAATACTCTTGACGCATGAAAATTAACTGGTGAGGGGCCTCATTGCTATTTTTAAATTGTAGTTTTGTTTTTAGTCCTTTTTTAATCAGAGGATCAGATGCATGACTTTTTTTTTAATGGATGCAGATCTTCTCTCAGGTGTCTCACAATAAATTCAAGAGGATTTTAGTTTGCCAGAAATGTTGGAGATGCACTTAATTTGAGTAATATGTTATACTTAATATATCCTCTTGAGACATAATTTTGCATGCAAAATTATCCCTTTATCTTTGTAGGTTTGTTAATATTGATGCATTAATACCCTATATCCAAATGATCATCTCCCCTTCCCTCCATAACTCGGTATCTAAATTGATGACAGCTCTGACACAAGCAAGATAGCAGTGCTGTGTAGTATACATTTGTTTATATTATCGGCACTTCTCAGTGTAGGTGGAAGGAACCATTACCTTTATTTAACAGTGGTTTTTCTTTTTTGTTGTTGTGTTTTACAGTTCTTTTCCCTGGTTCAGCCTGAACTATATACCAGGCCCTGCTGAAAATACCACCCAACAGTTTTCTTCTGCAGCTTATCCAGTTTCTCTTAAGTGCCCTGTACATATTGTATGTTTTATGATGAGATGCAGTTTCTTAATATGTATTACAGAAATACTACTGGTATTTGCAAATATGTAGTTTAATTGTATTATTGAACTCTCATTTTGGGGGCTTGGGCACATTAACAGATTAATCCATCTGTATAGGGCTTTTGCTGTTGGATAGAATTTAAATTGTCTACATAAATAATTTGTCTTAGGACCTTTAGATTTTATCTGAATACACAGATTAGGCTTTAAAAGCAGGCATACATGTGGTTTTGGGCTTAAGGAGTTTTGAACAAGTTAGATGTTGAACTGGCACTATATAGCAACATTTTTTGATACGGTTAGCATGGCACATATTGGAACCTAAAGCATTTTACTGTACAGGTAAGGAATGTGCCATGTTTTACCTATTCTCTCTCTCCTCTCTCCCTCTCCTCTCTCTCTCTCTCTCTACCTCTCTCTCTCTCTCTCCTCCCTTCCTGTTTCCTCCTTTCTCTCTGCATCCCCTTCTTTCTCTTTACCTCCCTCTCCCTCCCTCTCCCCTTTACTCCCCTTACACACATTTCCCCTGTGTATTCAGAGACCTTCAGAAACATTCATATTCATGTCATGAGTCAGCAAAAGCCCTACTCTTGATTCCAACAGAATATTTCCTTTACATACTTTCCTTCTTTTAATTTTTACAAAATTTGTATGGTAGGTGTAAAGAAAATCATAGTAACTGTACCATATTATTAACCCCTAAATCAAACTTTTTTTGTCTTGTGTATCTTGATTTTTCTGTGTGCTTTATAGTGAAGCAGCCGACACGAGTCGTTGTTCATAAAACAGCTTTTGAAAGTTGAGAGCACACCCCTGGAGAACCGACTGTGCTTGCTTACGTTTGGTTCATGACTTAAAAATCGAGTACAGGTGATGAAATCTTGGCAGTGTTAACAAAACAGTAGTGTGTATTGTGCTATTTTTTTTACTCTAGAAACTTAACCATTGTAGAGAAAAAGGAAACAAATTTTCACACATTGAAGTTTCATTCTGACATAAAATTAATGATAAATAATCATAGAGATCAAACTTTATATTTTAGCGAACATAAGTACTTTCAACAAACTCAGGTGGTGTATCAGGGAGACATTTTCTGGGTGTTTTTGTGTGTTTTCTGTCTTCAAAGAGAGTGTGTTCTCATGCAAGGATGTTTCTCTGCAGGAGTTATTCCTGATGAGACTAAGGCTTTGTCTCTATTGGCACCAGCTAATGCAGTGGCAGGTCTTCTGCCCGGTGGTGGACTCCTGCCTACCCCCAACCCACTTACCCAGGTACGGCCCCATTGAATTCAGAAAGGGTATATTTAGTGTTTGAGGTAGTATTTGACAATAGATGACTTCAGCACATGAATGGAAAGTCAGACTGCCTCTGTAAGACTTTGCATGTTTGTGTTGACTTAATTGTGGTTTAAAACTTCTATCAGGAAGAAGACAGGGTCTTGGCAGTGTAAATCAGAAAAAAAAGGGATGATTTGGGAACAAGAGGTGGAGATTACCATACATCTAATGAGTGACTAGCAGTCCTGTAAGGAATAGTGCTGTACAACAGGAACACAAACATTTTGACCAGAGGACTTAGTATTGAGATTTGTACTTGATAGTGCTAAAACTGGGAGAGCAGGATATGGGGGCTTCCAAAAGAAGCCTCTACCTTAGTATCCAAACAGTAGTCAGTAGACAGCATGCATCCATGACAACAGCCAGAAGAAAAGTACTTAGGGTCTTGTCATCATAGCACAGAGCTGGGTTTTCATTGAGGATGCAGTGAGTACTTAAGGCTATATTGAGAGGGCCTTTTCTCTTATAGATCATAGAGAATGTTTTATAAGAAAATGAGAGGTTGACCAACATATGGACAGGTGTGAGGAACTACAAACCACAACCCTCATTTCTGTTGATATATTTTTACTGGGACATAGTTATGTCCAGTTCTTAGATATTTTATACAGCAGAATTTGAACCATGGCAGTAATGGTTTTATACCATTGAGCCGTTACAACACTACACACATAGCGTACATAAATGAAAAAGTTAGTGTATAACCCAATATTGAAAGTTAAAGATGTTTTATATAATAAACCTTTACCTGTTGCAGATTGGCGCTGTTCCCCTGGCTGCGTTGGGAGCTCCAGCTCTTGATCCTGCCCTTGCTGCTCTTGGGCTTCCAGGAACAAACTTGAACTCTCAGGTATATCTCACTACCTTTCATTTGTGAGCTTGTGTTTGTAGGGTATTATTTCATTGAATTTTAGTTTGCATTTCAAAGCAAGGGTTAGCAGATTGTGTTGTAATCTTTTTACTCTGTTGACTCATTTGAAAGAGATTTTTAAATGACCACTGGATTACATCGATCATTAATCCTTCACACATTTAGAGAATATTTTGCTTCTCAGAGTTCTTAATTTTTAGAGATGTTCTGTTACTCTAAGGAGTTTCATTTTTTCTTTTCTTTTTTTTTTTTTTTTTTTTAAGATTTATTTATTATTATATGTAAGTACACTGTAGCTGTCTTCAGATGCACCAGAAGAGGGCATTAGATCTCATCACGGATGGTTGTGAGCCACCATGTGGTTGCTGGGATTTGAACTCAGGACCTTCGGAAGAACAGTCAGTGCTCTTAACCGCTGAGCCATCTCTTCAGCCCTGTTTCATATTTTCTATTTTAAGTCTTTAGACTAAGCAAGAGCTAATCTAATAAACCCATACTGCTCAACCTTACTCTTGATAATTTGCTTCCCTCTTCTATATAGCCTTAGCCACAGTTACCCATTGTTAGAATTCATCATTTGCGTTTACCTTTTGCTGTGGACATGGATGTACACAGAGCGTTGCACTTTAGGTTGCCAGTTTGTCCCACAACCCTTCAACAAACTTAAGGAAATAGCAGTCATTTATCACTGTGTGCTAATTGTCTTTTTTTTTTTTCTTTTTTTTTTTTTTTTTTTAGTCCCTTGCTGCAGACCAGCTATTGAAACTTATGAGTACTGTTGATCCCAAGTAAGCTTTCTCAGTTGTCTCTTCTGGTTTTATACTGTATAACTGTCGAAAGAACACTTTTGTTTTCTTCTTGAGATATATATATATATATATATATATATATATATATATATATATATATATATATATATATTTATTATATTTTTATATGTAATGTATTTTATATCTGTGTAATACAGTTTTGCCATATGTTCACTATGTGGTCAAGCCTGAACTCAAATTCCTGTTCAAGTGCTGGGATTCTAGGCATAGACCACCATACCAAATTGAGAATAGTTACTCTGTTATATATTACATTGTAGAACAGTTACAGTTAACAGAAAAAAAAATAGCTATTTCTAGGACGTGTATTATTATGTATTATATTGTAGAACAAGAAAGGGAATCCAAAAATAAGCCCAAATATCAAGGGTTTTGAATGTTTCCTAATAGTTGTGAGTGGCTTGTTATAGCATGATAGCATGAAAGTTGTATTTTGATGATTTATACAAAATACACATTAGAGCCCAGGCAAGGTGGTACACACCATCAATCTCATCAGTTGAGGGGCAGAGGCAGGTGGATCTCTGTAAGTTCGAGGCCAGCCTGGTCTATAGACTGGCTACATGAGACCTGACTCAAAAAAAAAAAATTAATAAAATACACAAAGGATTTTCTGTAATCAGTATTAAACATTCATTGTTGCAAAGTATGTACTTTGAAATGGGAAACATAGAAGTGCCAGGGGGAGGGACCACAGAGAAAAAATCTTGGGTTTTAGATAAGAGTCTGAGCCCTGAGGGAGGTGGAAATTGGAGAAGTAAGTATATGTTAGGATACTCTTACCCCAGTACTTAGAATTCTTTCCTCCTTGATAGATAACAGATTTGTCCAGTACTTAGAATTCTTTCCTCCTTGATAGATAACAGATTTGTGGGGCTTTTTCCAATGTAGCCTAATTTGGAGTTTTATTCCATGTCTCTGGGAGTTAGTCAACATCACTATTAGTAAGTAGAAGAATTGCAGGAGAAATGACATGGCTTAGTTGATTACTGTCCCCACAGCCCAGCATATTAGTCGCACCAATACATAATGGGTTCTTATGCTCACTCTCATATAGCCTTGGCTGAGATCAGGCTAGTTATCCTAGAGCTTATAGAGATCAGCTTCCCTCTGCCTCTTGTATGGTAGGATTAATGAGTGTGCCACCATACCCAGCACTCTTTTAAAAAACAAAACAGCCAGGCGTGGTGGCGCACGCCTTTAATCCCGGCACTTGGGAGACAGAGAGTGGCAGGTGGATTTCTGAGTTCGAGGCCAGCCTGGTCTACAGAGTGAGTTCCAGGACAGCAAGGGCTATACAGAGAAACCCTGTCTCGAAAAACCAAAAGAAAAAAAAAACTTGTTTTTTTTAGCACGGTGTTGTGCATGCATACAAGCTACAGTGTATATTCAGGTTAGGACAGTTTTAAGGAGGTTCGCAGTCATTAGACTTGACAGCAAGAGCATTTGCCTGCTGAGTCATTTCAAGGGCCATTTGTGCCTGTTCTTGATGACATCCCTCTCCACTGATAACTGAGGTTGTCTAATTTGTTGAATTTGTTTCTCCTTTTTCCCTTGCATGTGTAAGCACTTAAAGACAAATCATTACCTTTTGTGGTTAAGATTTCATGTGTAAGTTTATGAGCTATTGACCACTGCCTTAGTTTCTTCCCATCTGTAGTCTAATAGGCAATGCTTTCCCCTAAGAATTTCTAAATCCTATGATGAAAGGTTAACTTGAGCACCAATATGTTCTCTTATACTGGCACTTTCTAAAATCAGTATTTTCTTACTCCAGATGTCTGTAAATATTGAAAGTGGCACTTCACTGCATGTTGCTTATTAAAAAAGGTGGTCCTCGGTATTTTGCTTTCAAGGATTATTTACAAATAATGATGGTGTATGAAACATACCTGTTTACTTGAAATGGAAGCTTAAATTTTAAACAATTATTTTCTTGTTTCAGATTGAATCATGTAGCAGCTGGTCTTGTCTCACCAAGTCTGAAGTCAGACACCTCTAGTAAAGAAATAGAGGAAGCCATGAAGAGAGTGCGTGAAGCCCAGTCCCTGATTTCTGCCGCTATTGAGCCAGGTAAAATGCTCATACACATTTTCCTTAAATGTTAAATTTTAGTTCTTGGTAAAGCTGGTAATGACCTACACATAGAAGTTGTTGAATAACATTCTTGTCGTTTTTTTGTTTTGTTTTGTTTTTAAGACTTTCTGTATTCTGAGACACAAAAATCATGTAGTAGAGTGCCAATCAGATTCTTTTGGGTGGTGGTAGGAGTTGCCGAGAGGGAACCTGGAGGCTTATGGATGCTAAGCAGGTATAACCACCACTGAACAAGCTCTGGACAGACTGTCTTTTTGAGGTTGATTAGATGAATCCTCCCAATGTATATGTAAATCTGTGGTAATGAAGCATATTTTCTTAAATAAATGTTTGATTCATTTTTTTCTAACTCCTATTCCTTAGTAAGTGTAAATGTTATTACTTGGAAAGTAAATTTAAAGTATAAATAATAAACTGATAAAAATTGATAGCAAATGTTATAAGTATATCATCTGATAAGGTGGTCAAATAAGTGATAGGGGTCTTAGAAGTACAGCTGGGTCTGTACTGCAATAGAATGTCTAACTGCTTCTGTTTAAAAACTGAGGCGGAAATGACTGGTTTACCTATAATGAATTCTATGGTTGTGTGGCTTCACTTGTGAAATTAAAGCCTATGAATGACAAAATAAATTAGTGGCATCATTTGGTAATGGTGAGCATGTGAAGAGGGCAATGGCTTTAGTTGCCTCTTAGATCCTGAGTTAAAGAAACTTGAGCGAATAGTGGCACATGCCTTTAATCACAGCAATTGGGAGACAGAGGTGGGTGGATTTCTGAGTTCGAGGCTAGCCTGGTCTACAGAGTGAGTTCCAGGACAGCCAGGGATATACAGAGAAACCCTGTCTCAAAAAAAAGGAAGGAAGGAAGGAAGGAAAGAAGGAAGGAAGGGAAAGAAACTTGATATGTTGGAAATGAGGCAGCTTTGCTCTAATTGTACAGTTGAGAATGGCCTTGAAGAGTGGGCATATGTTAAGAAAAAGCTATCTTCCTAAAGTCAGTTTGATTCTGCCACTAAGGGACAGAAGAATGAGTCATGGTTTTCGCTTTAAATTTTGATATAAATTATACTTGGGTGAGCCGGGTGGTGATGACGCACACCTTTAATCCCAGCACTCGGGAGGCAGAAGCAGGCAGATTTCTAAGTTCGAGGACAGCCAGGGCTATACAGAGAAACCCTGTCTCGAAAAAAAAAAAAATTACAGTTGGGTGTTAGAGAAAGACAGTATTCTTGATATCCTTTATATATACATGCACAGTTGTGTATGATGAGAACATTTCATTGGATCAGGATTTGAAATGTTTATATTAGTGCCTGATAAAGGTAGGTATATTTGTGAACCACCTTCAGTAAAGACTTCTAAAGACCAAATGAGAAAGCCACAGAGATGCCTTATGGGGATGATTGAGCCCTCAGGAGCATTTCAGATTAGATAGCAGATGAAACCTCAGTTAACAGTTACAGTTGCCATAGGATTTACTGAAAGCTGAAGAATCCTGTCTCTGAAGCTTTGAGTATATCTTATAAAGGCTGAAATACAAAATATTCTTTCAAGGCCAGCACATTGTCTCATTGATTACATGTGCTTCTGGACACCTGGAGGGCTGGACTTTGATTCCTAATCTCACACATACACCTGGGTTAAGCATTTCTTAATACAGCTTTTTCTTTTTCTTTCTTTCTTTCTTTCTTTCTTTTTTTTTTTTTTAATCAGACAAGAAGGAAGAAAAGAGAAGACATTCAAGATCAAGATCACGCTCAAGGAGGAGAAGGACCCCCTCATCCTCCAGACACAGGTTAGCTCTCTTGACCCATCAGCTGTGCCCTGAAGATTAGACTCCTTGGTGAAGTGGATCTAATCATTAGTCATTGCTGCTCATGGAGTCCTAGAGGGGGTTTCCTTGAGCATTTTAGGAGAAAGGTGTAGGGTGAACAGATGATTCCTACTTAAAACCAAAGCAGTGTTAAGTCCTTTCACTGATAGGAAAAACTAAAATGTTAGAATTGTATCAAAAGACCAAGTAACTTGAAATTCTACTACCCAAATATCAGATCTAGATATGCATAGTGAATTTCTTCTCATCTCTCACATTAGTTTATACCCTTTTGTGAATATGTAAGGTTTTGTTTTCTGTACCAGAGTGGGTCTCTCTAAACTTAGGAGTCTTTGCTTTCACATTAAAAAAAATAAAGTCAATGTACCTTATGTGAGTTATATCTGGCTATATTAAACATTGTGAAAGTCATAACGGCTAATCCATATCATTTTACATAGCTCTACAACATAACTTACCACCCCGAAAACAAGGGTTTGTTATACTTCACCAATCTAAAGTTTTAACTTAATAGAAGAAACAGGGTTTTACTTTCAAATTTTACACTATTTTTGTTTACTTTTGCTGTTTTCTTTGGGGGGCTTATTTTGAAATAGTCTCAGTATGTAGCCTTTGCTGGCCTAGAACTCAATGTACACCAGACCACTCACAGAGATCCACCTGTTTCTTCACCATGATTGGCTCACATGTTTAATATGTACATTACATAGTTTATTTTGATCATAATCAGCCTTGTTTGCATATTTTAAAACCTAGTCTCTTGAGTATGCACTAAGAAAAGTTTTAATATTTTTAGGAAATTATAATTACTGCTTGATTAACTTGCCCAAATTTAGTATGATTTTTGGTTGCTACCCAACACTATGCACTGGCATTTAATGATATCTCCGACTTCATCAGAAACCAACAAATCAGACTCATACTTAGTTTTTCATATGTTTTTATTTCTCTTGGAAGGCAGATTTTTTTTATTGACCATAGATTATTTTTCCTTAAAGGGGTAATATGCTTTGTTTATTTTTAAGAAATCATCCTTTTCATACTTAGTTCAAAATACTTATATCTGTTGGTTCTTGGGAGATTATATTTTGTTATGGAATCTTCTGCCATCAACTTGTAGAGTGTACAGGTATAGACTATCAGTTGTATACACAAGCACAAGTGAATGCACATCATGAACACACACATCAGTAATTTCTAAGGTCTAGAAGATAACTGGGCTAAATGATGATCGCAGCTGACAAGAGGGGAATTTTCTCTGGTGCTTGATACTTAGCTCTTATCTCTGAGATGGATTCAATGTACATTTTATTTCTTTTGTTTGTTTGTTTTTTGTTTTTCGAGACAGGGTTTCTCTGTGTAGCCCTGGCTCTCCTGGAACTCACTCTGTAGACCAGGCTGGCCTCAAACTCAGAAATCTGCCTGCCTCTGCCTCCAGAGTGCTGGGATTAAAGGCGTGCGCCACCACGCCCGTACATTTTATTTCTATGCACACATTACTGATTTACATTTTTAGGCGGTCACGAAGCCGGTCAAGGAGGCGGTCACACTCCAAATCCAGGAGTAGAAGGAGATCCAAAAGTCCAAGACGGAGACGATCTCATTCCCGAGAGAGGGGTAGAAGGTCAAGGAGCACATCCAAAGCCAGGTATGTTTGTACAAAACAGAAGCAGCAGCCACAGTTCCTGAAACCCCCAGTGCCATGCTTCTTTGTTACAGAATTGATGAGGTATGGGGAGGGGACAGGATGGAAAAGAATCATGGCTTGAGGATGCTGCTCTTGGTTTTCTTGTCTCCTGCCACCCTCAAGGTGTAACATAATCTTTTTTTCTTAAAAAAAAAAAAAATTGCCATTTAAAAAAAAAAATTATGTGTTTGAGTGTTTTGCCTATATGTGTGTCTGTACTGTATTCATGCCTGCTGCACACAGTCTAAGAGAATCAAAATTCCCTGGAACTAGAGTTACAGTGGTTGTGAGCTGCCATAAGGAATTAATAAGTGGCCTTAACTGCTGAGCCATCTCTCTAGCCTCTCTTAACATTTCTTAATTACCTACCTGTTGACGCTCCTCTTTTCCATTTAGTCACTGCTTTGGGTGTGGATTTAGGACTCCTAGATATTCTTTGTGTGCCAAGGAGCTCTAAGCAGACAGCTAGCTGTGTTCATTTATCTTCATGTCATCATCAGTATTTGGAAATATTCTTGAAAGATCATTTATGGTCTAGACATGTAGCCGTATTAGAGAAAATCTCTAATAGGACCAATAAAGTTAAATTAAGGATTTGTAAGACGAAAATATACGTGGTAGTTTTGTTCCCCACTTAAAAATACCTTTTTTAAAGACTAGTCTTTGAGCTGTAAAGATGACTTTTTTTTTTTAAGATTTATTTATTATATGTAAGTACACTGTAGCTGTCTTCAGGCATTCCAGAAGAGGGCGCCAGATCTCATTAAGGATGGTTGTGAGCCACCATGTGGTTGCTGGGATTGGAATTTATCACCTTTGGAAGAGCAGTCGGGTGCTCTTACCCGCTGAGCCATCTCACCAGCCCCCAAGATGACTTTTAACAGTTAGAATATTTGCTGCTCTTATAAATGACTAACACCAGGTTCTTTTACATCTACTTGGAACTCCAGGTCTAGTGCATGCAACATTCTCTTCTGGCTTCTAGGCACCTACATGCACATGGTGCACATAAATTCATACAGAAACATACAAGTTTTAAAATAAGTAAATATATCTTTTAAAAAAGAACCCATCATTTCATTCAGAGAAAAATTCTTTTAAGTCAACAGTCTAGTTTTGAATAACTAAAAATAATAGTGTCTGTTTTCCCTACCCTTCAATCATTTATCATTTGTGAGCATGTACCTTAACTAATCAGAAAGGAACTGTTTATGTACACAGAGAAGGAATCCTGGTATTCTTTTACTTAAGACCTTTCTATTGAGAACAAGGTATAGTGACATGAGAAGGAACCATGTTCAGTGATAGCTGCAGAAATTCAGGTATAAGCCGGGCGTGGTGGCTCACACCTTTAATCCCAGCACTTGGGAGACAGAGGCAGGCGGATTTTTGAGTTCGAGGCCAGCCTGGTCTACAGAGTGAGTTCCAGGACAGCCAGGATTACACAGAGAAACCCTGTCTCGAAAAAAAAACAAGAAAGGAAGAAAGGAAGAAAGAAAGAAAGAAAGAAAGAAAGAAAGAAAGAAAGAAAGAAAGAAAGAAAGAAAGAAAGAAAGAAAGAGAAAGAAAGAGAGAAAGAGAGAAATTCAGGTATATTGATCAGTTACTGAAAGGAGAATATAATGATATAGCACACACTTGTGCCTTGAATGACCAACAGAGTACATGGTGTACTTGAGAAGGTATGGTGGGGCCTGTTGGGAAATTTGGTAATAAAGACTGCCTGACAAGAGAAGACGACTGTTGGAGTACAAGGACCAGAGTAGGAAGGAGACAAGGAAGAGAATGTGTACTGTGGGATTTAAATAAAAATTGGTTGTTAAGGATCTGTAAGGAATTTTGGAATTGAGTGCGGTGTGGTACCTATCTATTGTGGTTTTCAGATGTCACTGATTAGCAGTAGCAGAAAAGGTACAGATTTGGCTTAGTCTGAGATGGGCATTTTCCTCAACATAGGTGTATTGAAGGAAACGGGTACTAGCAAATGATTGGCTATGGTGCTTTATTGGATTCTGACATGGTGGCAGAGTTCAGGAACTTGTGATCAAGTGAAAAAGACCCAGCAACAGTGATTAAGCCATTTGAACTCAATACCAAACAGGAAACTAGCCAGCATCTTAAAAACTTTTCTCAGTACATAGGCCACTTTTCTATCAGAGATAAGTTCTAGGTGAACTATCCCCAAAAATGGGAAGCTTAGAAAAAAATTATTACAAATATGTCATTTGTCATAAGAAGGGTGAGATTACATTGAATGACTTGTTAGTCGTCACCCTTTATTAAATTTTGTTTGCTAGAGACAAAAAGAAAGAAGATAAAGAAAAGAAACGTTCCAAAACTCCACCAAAAAGCTACAGCACAGCCAGACGCTCTCGGAGTGCAAGCAGGTAAGGCAGCAGCACCTGAAGCCTCAGGGCATGACTGTTTGTTCAGCAGGCCATAAGAAGTCCAGAATCAGACAGTTAGCTCAGTGTTGAACAAATGAGGCTTAAACAGCCAAGTCTTAATGACTAAGGTATCCTGAGTTGTTTGGGGTAGCTTCATTGTGATATGTTTACTATAGTCACGTGTTATGCTCAAAATGTTTACTTCCCAGATAATAATTGGGTGATAAATGAATGGTAGAATTTTAAGGGCTGACTGTCATTTTAAGGCTCCAGTAACTATATATAAATTATTACAGTCAAGATAGAAGTGATGCAGCAAGCTTTATAGAAAGCTTTCTTAATGTTCAACACCATTTCAATCAGATTCTTGGGTACAGCATTTGCCAGGTTTGTGCCATGTTTTTGAAAAACTTGAAAAGTTGCATCAAAGACTTGAAAGCCAATATTGTAAAATTTTTAGAAGAAAACTAAAATAAGCTTTGGTGTTCTTGAAGACAGGAGAATGCCAGTTCAAGGATAACTTATGTGACCCTGTCTCAAAAATGCCATCAAGAAAGTAAAAATACTCCAGAGAGCTTCACATTTTTACATTAAATATGATAAAGAATTCCTTCTGGATCTATGCATCACAATAGTCTTTTCTTAAGCTTGAGATTGTTATTGCCTAAAACAGTATTGTGAGGCAGGTCTTGGGCTGTGGAAGCTCCTAGTGGAGCTGGTGAGACCACACTATATTTTAAAGCCTAGTTTGCACATTTGTGATTCTAGAGAGAGAAGACGACGGCGAAGTAGGAGTGGTACAAGATCCCCTAAAAAGCCCAGGTCTCCTAAAAGAAAGCTGTCCCGCTCACCATCCCCAAGGAGGTAGGGGTATCATTTATATCTGTGATTTGTAATATTTGGGACTTTTTAAAATTATTAGATTTCTTTTTTTTTTTAAAGATTTATTTTTTTTAAAGATTTATTAGATTTCTTTTATATATGTGCAATAATTTTCTTTGGGGGGAATTTAAGGCATTGTTCTCTTGACATTTCTATTATGTACTTTTTTGGGATGATTAGCACTTTAGGGCTCTATCCAGCTTAAATTCTTACTTTTGAATACCCAGTATTTCAAACTGAGCTCTTTGCATTCTTTCTAGAGAGCTTGATTAAGCTCATCATCTTAAGACCTGTTGCTCACTTAGGAATTAAACTGCCAGGAGTTTCTGCAAAGCAACTTTATAAACAGATTTTAACTATTCTTTCTAGACATAAAAAAGAGAAGAAGAAAGATAAGGACAAAGAAAGAAGCAGAGATGAAAGGGAACGATCAACAAGTAAAAAGAAGAGGAGCAAAGACAAGGAGAAGGAGAGAGAAAGGAAGTCTGAGAGTGATAAAGACGTCAAAGTAAGTACACAGGCTGGGGTGCTGACACCATAGTGCTGCTGCTATTTTATTAAGAAGTGTTTTTCCTTTGAAGAAGCTTATTTTCCCATTTTCCTTGGCAAAGCAGGTGACTCGGGATTATGATGAAGAGGAGCAAGGCTATGACAGTGAGAAGGAAAAGAAAGAGGAGAAGAGACCAACAGAGGCAGTGTCCCCTAAAACAAAGGAGTGCTCTGTGGAGAAGGGGGTGGGCGACCTTCGAGAGTCCAAAGTGAACGGGGATGATCACCATGAAGAAGACATGGATATGAGTGACTGAGCCCAAGGCTGGCTGCAGATGGTCCTCAGTGTCATTCCTTGTGATCTCTAATGCTGTGTGTGTTCATCTCACCTAAGTGTATACAGCTGCACATTACCAATGGCTTCAGAACACCTGATTGTGACCTCTAGTGCTTTATAGCAAAAGCTATAAAGTGGTACCCGGGTGACCAGCATTGCCATGGTTACATCCATTTGCGTGATCAAGCAGCTGTGCAACTGCTGCTTCTAACACAGATGAACAGCTGCATGCATCTCCAGCAGGCATGGATTGTCTCTGTCTATGATCCTCAGTGCGTTCACTTAGAATATTTCTAGAGTTTGAGTCCTTGCCGTGATAGAGCCATGTAGGGAATGCACTGATTGCATGTTACCCCAAACATCATGAAACTTTCTGACACAGTGACCTATTTACTGGTCTTGTTTGTTGACATGACAAATTAACATTCTTAGAGTTACATCTGAAAAAAAGCATTTGTGATAGATAAGCCTTTTGAGCCTTGTGGCTAAATTTTTGTGGCTTTGTTTAACTTTCAAAGGTTATATATGCACTAACCTTTTTTGATGGCTAAGTAGGCTTTAAATTTAAATTACAGTAAAAATTTTTCAAAGAAAACTGGCTGTAAAATATGATGTTTTGAATTAGTTGTTCACTTTTTCATAGCTACTTATTTTTCCCCCCAATAATTTATTTCACATCTCTACCAGTGAACGCAGCCCATCACTAGAAAATAACCTTGTCCTGATTTTCAGTTTTCAACTTTATTAGTTTTAAAGCTCACTGTTGAACAAGAAGTGGTGGTGCATTTTAAATTGACCTTCATGTGCTTTTAAAATACGACAGCTCTCCTTGATAATGTACTCTTATTTGATCTCAAGTTGTATAAAACCAATAAACTTGTGTTACTTTGATTGCAGTAGTATCTTATGCACAGTGATTCCATGTTATATGCAGACTAGGTAGGCAACTGTTTTCTTAGTTACAGCTTTACTTTTGTGCAGTTAAACAAAAGTAGGCTACAGTCTGTGCCATGTTGATGTACAGTTTCTGAAATTGTTTTACAAGACTTTGATAATAAAACCCTTAAACTCACAAGTCATGCTTTTGTAGAGCTGAGTTGTGTTTATTCACACATTGAACATATTCAATTGCATCATTCCCTGTCTACATATTCAAACAATAACTGGAGTCTACCCCCTCAGTGTAGATGCCAGCAGAATTGTCACCAGTCCCTTCTGTCTAAATTATGGTTTAACCTGTGTTTTAGATACAGAGCTAAGTTCATACAACAGTGTCTTAGGAATAAATATGATCTCAGCTATACCTAGCAAATTTATATTTTCATTGAAATTACAGAAGTTTGCCTTTCTGATATCATATGTTGTTGGTCACGTTTATACTGTCTTACAATATTAAATAGGTAAATGGCTAGTGTTGAGTGGTTTAGAGGAAGATTGAGAAAAGTTTGTAGTCTAAAAGGTTTGGATATAAATTATTAAAAATTGAATTCTGTATATAAAAGCATTTTTCCAGTTTGTATTTGATTTTTTTTTTTTTTTTTTTTTTTTTTTTTTTTTTTTTTTTTTTTTTTTTTTTTTTTTTTTTTTTTTTTTTTTGGTTTTCCAAGTCAGGGTTTCTCTGTGTAGCCCTGGCTGTCCTGGAACTCACTTTGTAGACCAGGCTGGCCTCGAAATCAGAATCCGCATGCCTCTATCTCCCAAGTGCTGGGATTAAAGGCGTGTGCCACCACGCCCAGCTAACCTAAATTTTAAAACAAAGCTGAATATAGGTGACATTTACTTAAAAACTTAGTAGATTAAAGAACCATGTGGCAACGTGGCAAATTCTGTGCAAAACAAAATACTGGCAGTTCAAGTCACAAGCCTCAGGCTGTGCAGTTTGTGAAAGATGATATCCTGGTGGTAAGCCTGGATCAGCTGGGAGGCAAGCTCATGGGCTGCAGAAGCCATCACCTTTCCAGGATGAGGTATGCCTGTGTTGGTGAGCATCAAACTAGTCAGTAACTGAGAGGAATACCAGAGCAATCAGCATCCTGTTCTCTTGGGTGGTAGCTGTGCCTTATGGGAAGATGAATTCTGACTACACACACCCTGACTCTATGAGAAGTGACATCTGCTGTTTGCAAACACGCTTATTACTATAGTGAGAATTTTTAATTTCTTTAAAAAAATGTTTTTAATCCAAGGTGTGGGATATGGGGCTACTTGAGATAGTCCACAGCTGCAGACTGATTTGCCTCTAGCAGGGGCTATTTTGCCAGCTGCAGATAGTTTTGTGTGCCAAGTTTGGTATCCTGGGGACATTTCAGAGGGTATATAAATGCTATAGCCACCATGGTAGGGGTGGGAGTCACAGCTGTTGGTTGTTTTCAGAAGAAATCAGATAACCTGATGGCAAAGAGCAAATCCCAAGGAACCTGACACCCTTAATGAGCAGAAAGTTGTCTAAATCTAATGTTAGGGGGTTATATTGGAGAAGAGTGGAAGAACCCAGATAGTAGCCTGTATTTTACTATTTTTGTAAAATGGTGCCTCTTTAAAACTCTGGTAGAAGTATGCTTTTTTTTCTTTCATGAGAAATTGAGGATCACAATTGGAGTTATGTAAATCTTTAATCAAGATGTTATCCCAAGATGGAGCTTTTACTTTTCCAGTATTTTAGATACAAAATAATTTAGCTTCCTGACGGTAAATGTATTAAAAAGGTTTTTTTTTTTTTTTTTTTTTTTGGTTTTTCGAGACAGGGTTTCTCTGTACAGCCCTGGCTGTCCTGGAACTCACTTTGTAGACCAGGCTGGCCTAGAACTCAGAAATCCGCCTGCCTCTGCCTCCCGAGCGCTGGGATTAAAGGCGAGCACCACCATGCCTGGCCAAGGAATTAGAGTCTTAATGACTACTGAGCTTTGTAACTGGTACTGCAGGTAGAACCAGGCAGTGGAAACGGGACCTGGCACCTATAATAGGCTGGATCCCACAGAGCAGACAAGTGGCCCACATCTTGTTGCTTGTGACTTTGGAGGCTTGGGTGTCATGTGGAGAAATAACTGATGAGCTGAAGACACCTAAGTCAGAAGTCGAGCTGCTGCTCACAAAGGGATGAACAAAATTGACCTTTGAATTGATCTTAAGAATTCCACCATCCAGTCAATGACAACCTTTAGATAAGTGGGACTACACTATTGATATATTAGGCTTTAAAGTCATATTCACTTGAAAAACATTAAAAGCCTGAATGACTGGCAAGTAAGTAGCTGACTATGAATGCATATAGGCTATAGCAAAGAGGTTAGAAGTGCTGTTCAGAGCAAGCTGAAAGGAGCAGCTTTGTTTTTACCTAAAACTAGCCCCCTTGGGTGCAGTGAGATCTAGAACTTGCTGGCATATTGGTAAATTTGTAAGTGACAGCTAACGCTGCCTGTTAGTGGCATGAAATGTTTATATTAACCTACAGCTTCAGTTTACCAAAACAGCATTTCTACTGTCCATTTCTCTCTTGGCAAATTTTACTGTTGTCTGCAAAATAGGACCACCTTCTCCCCCACCCCCTCCCTACTCAAAGAATCCAGATCTCTGTCTGCTGTAGACTTAGTGGAAAGTAGGGAGCTTGATTATAGCGGCTCATACAAGGCAAGCATGCAACCAAAATGCTACATCTCTAACCACTATTTACCTAGTTTAACATAAGGTCTCTTTACTCTGTCCTCTTGATACTGCTGCCTCAGCCTCCAAGAGCTGGCATACAGTGCCACTATGCCTAACTTGAAAGCTCAATTCTTGTTAAGCTGTAATTTCCTGATCAGCTGCTTGCTATTAGCTAATAATCTAGCTTTCAATCATAAACATACTTTAACTCAGTCACGACACCTGCTATACACTCCTTTTATGAACTGCAGCTCCTCTGCCCAACAATGTCTGAGGACAAGTCTCATGTTTTCTTGGAGATGGGAACCATATCTACAGAGGTCACATGAGTGATAAAGTATTGCACACCTTTTTAAATAGGACTCCTATTACCAGCTTAAAGTTAAGATTTACTATACAGAATTTTACATTATCTACATTTCAAAACAGTGATATGCATTTAAGAGTATACAAAAACACTGATGTTCTTAACAGGATTAATAGGCACATCATGAAAAGTCTAATATTGTGAAAAGTTTATTTGCATTAATTAACTCCTTTTTTTCCACCATCATAAGAGATACACTTGTTCTTTGTGATCAGAGAAAAAACATTTTGGAATGGACAATCTGATTCTACTACTCATTAAAGATAAATTGAAGTCTTAAAACAATCCAGTGCAACAATGTTCAGCAGTACAATCCAGTGCAACAATGTTCAGTAGTACAATCCAGTGCAACAATGTTCAGTAGTCCTATATCCAGTGTTACCCAGCAAAATATTCACATATGTTGAAGAAATTCTAAATCCCAAGCTGCAAATTTATCATTTCTTCCTACATGTTCAAGCCTAAGCAACAGTAGTCACTACCTTTCAGAACCTTGGACATCATGATTAACAACAGAACTAAATAGCTAAGTCACTGGATCAGCCACTGCCTCGATTTCATCATTCTAGCTTTGGGCTTCTCAGTTCTTAAAATTAAATAGATCACTTACTGGAGTGATTAGGGCTTTGATTTTTTTTAACTCAATTATTTTTCTTATAAAAAGTAAAATGCCAACATATGCCAGGTGGTATCACTATGTGAGATGCAACTGTAAAGAGATAAATATCTTATGGCTGACACTTTGGATTTTTAAATAAGTCATCTTTCAATAAAAGTCTTGGTCAAAGTTTAAACTACTAGTCACATTGTTACAACCTGACAGGTGCATCTTGACACATCTCATCAGGACACAAACATTTAGCTAAGTCTTTAATACATGATACTATTGTGATTTGAACATTATTCTCCCTAATTTTCTTTCTTGGATCTTTAAACTATCTTTTAATAAATATGAAAAAGTTTAGGTGCAAAAATGAGTAATGCAGCTGGGCGTGGTGGCGCATGCCTTTAATCCCAGCACTCGGGAGGCAGAGGCAGGCAGATTTCTGAGTTCGAGGCCAGCCTGGTCTACAAAAGTGAATTCCAGGACAGCCAGGGCTATACAGAGAAACCCTGTCTCGGGAAAAAAAAAAAAAATGAGTAATGCATGATTTTAACACTTTGGAGACAAATCAATAATTATTTTCCTATGACTTAAAAAAGAAAAAGAACTTTCAATCTGTGTGTTTCTGGACTTTTAGCCTATAGCAAATATATTGTTACATATAAAATGTTTTTACCTTATTCTGAAAGCATTACATACATAATTGTCCAAAATACATATTTATTTTTTTTAAAATTGACACCAATGCATCCATATTCCATTAAAAATAATCTGACTTTCGTGCACTTACTAAGAAGCAAGTTTAAAAATTTGGAATTTGTTTAAAGTGCTGATACTTAGGAGAGGGCTAGCTGTAAGCATGTTACCGTACCTATCAACAGAACAAGGACCTTTAAACTCAAGTTTAGGAAAAAAAAAATAGAAGTTCTATGAAAGGAAGATCAGTAACAAACAGTTTCCACTGAAAAAGGATTCAGGTGAAACAAAGAGCACCACGATGAGCTGCATGAAGGTGCTGGGGGGGGCACCGCATTCCCTGCAGGGAGCACTCCCTTGGAATGCATTGCAGCTATAAATGCAACTGTTATCAAGGTGCTGGGGGTTGGTGGGGGCGCACCACATTCCCTGCAGGGAGCATTCCCTCGGAATGTATTTCAACAGGCTGTAAATGAGACTGTTTGATGGTTACCATTGCTCTGTTCACCTCAGAAAACTGCATTCCTTCTAGTTGATTAAACATTCAAATTACAGAACTATACATAATGATGAAAACAAAGTTTAAAGGAACATTTATACATGCCACCCTGAATAGAGGTGACGCATTTCAAAGGGTTTCATATCTCTTAAGACACAGAATTTACGTTAATGGTCCAGGAGTGTTTTAGATATAGCTATAGATATATTTATATGATATATATTTCAACAAGAAGTGTAAAAATCTTTAAAAACAAATCACAGCACTCACAGCTGCTTTACATAGGAAGGTCTCAGGGTCACTGGGTGTCAAACTATTACAGACGGGAAGTGACTTTAAAAAGATGAATGAATGGCACATCAGGAAGCTGTGGATGTTTTATTAGAGGTCAGTTTTTCATCACATCACTGATGTGTTGACTCTCTGCTTAAAAAAGCTCTGCCTTGGCCACCTGGAGCCTCATGCTCTTCTGGATCAGTTAAAGGTCAGGAAAACGACTTGGGTCTTCCTTGTAATCTTCAGGGATAGCAAAGATGGATCCATCAAATTCATCACATCGGAACTCCTGAAAAGTCACAGTGGCTGTGATTGTGGGAAACACAGGTATATCTGGAGAACAAACAATGAGATGTAACAAACAGTGAGATGTAGTCAGATGTTCATCTTTGATAGTCCACTGGAGTCAGCCACCTTCCATCACACAAGTATTTCCACAACAACCCAATATGCACCTGCCCAGCCTGTGCAGTGGGCTCCAACGCTCTGGGCCTGGGCCTATGCAGCTGCTCCCTAGGCTGTATCCCCCACGATTTTTTAAATCTTGACACCTTTGCTTCAAGAAACACCTCGTCACTTGATAACACCATATTGCTTCAGCATAGCAGGCATATAAAAGAGTTTCTGGCCCAAAGTGAATCTGGAGATGGAAAGTACATTCACCAGTTTGCTCTGGTCATTTGATTCTTAGTTCCTGGAAACAGTACAGCCCACAGAGAAGCTGGTCTGATTCCTAACCCACTTTACTCAAGAGCCTCAGATTTCATCTGTGAAGATCCTCTGTAGTGGGTCTATAGAAGCCAAGCCAAGAGCCTAGCCACAGGAAGAAACAGTAAAGTTACTGTTATAAACCTAGTTTGTTTGCAGAAATAGTCTCATGCTAGAAAAGAAAGGAAAGGATGCTCCCAGCTTCTACTGATGCCTATTCTTGGAGAGACACAGTCTCCCAGGAGTTAGCAAACTCGGTGCTATTGACCAACCAGTTTTTGTAAGGCTTGTAAGAATTTTCTTAACCCAAATCTGTAAATTTTCTTTAACTTTGTTTATTTCTTTAAAAAGAAATTCTTTATGCTCACTTCTTTTTTTTTTAAAGATTTATTTTATTTTTATTATATGTAAGTACACTGTAGCTGTCCTCAAACACTCCAGAAGAGGGAGCCAGATCTTGTTACAGATGGTTGTTAGCCACCATGTGGTTGCTGGGATTTGAACTTATCACCTTTGGAAGAGCAGTTGGGTGCTCTTACCCGCAGAGCCATCTCACCAGCCCCTATGCTTACTTCTTTAAGAAGCTTTACATATCACATTTAAGACTGACCTTTAACTTCTTTGTAAACTAAGGTAATGGAACGTTCACTTCCTAGGTTTTTGGTTTGAGCTTTCTTTTTTTTTGGGGGGGGGGGCGGGGGGATGATTGCACCCCCAACCTCCACCACCAGACAGGGCTTCTTTGTGTAGCCTTGGCTGTCCTGGAACTTACCCTATGGACCAAGCTGGCCTTGAACTCAGTGATGCATCTGCCTCTGCCTCGAAAAGTGCTGGGACCTCTCTCACCATGTGGAAAAAAGAAAACCTATCTTTTCTGCACTAAAGTGTTTGTGCCTTTGTCAGACTAAAAGTGTGTTAAGAAACCTTCTGGTCCCTCTGCTCATGTGCATACATGCACATGTGTGTGGTACTGGAGACATGGGAGTTAGGATCAACCCACAGGGAATAATTGCTAATACATTGTGATTCTTTGTCAAAATAGTTCAGCTATTATTAATAGTTCAGCTGTTATGATCCAAGTCTGCCCTCTCAGGATCTCTGCAGGTACATCAACCCAAGAATCATTACATAGTCCCAGCCCTGAGCAAGAAAGATGAATCCAGAAACTGAACGCCACTTTTCAGCATATGGAAAGCTGCTGAAACTCAAGGTCCCAGGTGAGAAGTCAGCAAAGTTATCACCCTGATGACAGTGCTAATCTGATTCCAGCCCCACAGTGTGTTCTTGCTGAAGATATTCTATATCAGCTGTTAGGGAGAACCCTAGTAAACTATGCAGAATTAAACTTCATGACTTCCCATGTGAATAATAAATGATCTGTTTCTGGAATTTGGATAGGAACTAGTATGCCAACTCTCCCTCTACACAGCTTTCTTAAACTTCCACTGGTGCTCTGCAGTCTATACAATTCAAGTCTTGATCCTTTTGCTTCGTTCGTTATCTCTGTCTTTAATTTAATAGGTTGAAATGTTCACATACACTCTCCTGCAGGAATTGCTCCTGTGTCCTTTATATATTTCATTTACATCACATAGCAATCAAACTTGCATCAGGTACTGTTATTTCTCAGGTATTTCATACATAACAAAACAGAAGCACCAAAATACTTAAAAAAAAAAAAACTTACTAAAAGTGAAGTCACTTGTCTATTTGTTGACCTTTAAAATATACACCATATCAAATTCCATCTTACTTTTTTGTCTTACCTAATTTTACAGGAAAGCCTGGAGGAAGCTTCATTTGAACAAATTCTCTAAGTTTGTTAAAGTGCTTGAAGGGTGCGATTACTTCTAGAACATTCAACAATCTGAAAAATAAAAGAAGAGCAGTGTCTCCATGGTTCACGTCTGTAACGTCTCCATGGTTCACATCTGTAATGTTTCCATGGTTCAGGTCTGTAATGATTTCTTGAACTACGTGGCTCAAACTTCACAGATTACCTTCCCAGGCACTGAGGAGGAGGAGGAATGTTCCAGTTGTGCACTACAGGGTGCTGCCCTCAGCTCCCTGAGAACACTTTCTTACTAAAGCCCACAGGCTACTCAGTCATTCTGGGAGGCAAGACTGAAGTGAACTTCTGTTTACATGACTAAGCTTCATTGTTTTCATGATGAAAAGTTAATATTAGTACTTATGATCCTGGCTCACACAAATTTCAGGTCATACAGAATCCTTTGTAGATTCCAGGATCCTTCTGTGTCCTAATATTGCAATCACATGACAACCCCTTTGGTCCTCTGGCTGGATTATTCTATATTATTATTATTCTCTCAACAAGGCATATTTTCCAGTGCCTTGCTATGAGCAGCACTGGAAGGTCACCGCTTTCCGTGACTGAGTAACCAACACCTGGTCTGACTCACACAGTCACACTATTTTCCTTTACCTTTTTTTTATGGGGCCAAGAGCTGGTCCCAGGATCCCATGATACTAGCCCAGCACTTACCACAGAGCTTACTCCGAGCACTTTTTTTCATTTTTACTTAAAAAAACTTGAGACATATAGTCTCATTAACTTTTCCAGGCTTGTCTTAGACTCTGTAAGCCAGGCAAGCCTTAAAGTTCTTGGAACTCACTTCGTAGACCAGGCTGGCCTCGAACTCAGAAATCCGCCTGCCTCTGCCTCCCAAGTGCTGGGATTAAAGGTGTGTGCCACCATGCCCGGCTCAAGCCTTAAAGTTCTGATCCTCAAGCCTCTCAAACAGATGATTGTGGGCCTGTGCATAATTTATCCTTTCCTATGTGTCAGAAACTATGGGTGGGTAACTTTTATGCTTTCTTTGCCCAAATACCTTAGATTTGTTTCTTAGTAACTGAGGGATAGGCTACAAATAGAGGCCATGAGTAAAATTCACCCAATATGAGCAGTGGCCTGAGGTTCAATCTGTAGTTCAATCTATTCACCAAAATAAAATAAAAGAAATTCCAAAGAAACAAAACTCAGAAGTTTATCTGGACTAGGTGGAGTAGCTCACATCTGTAATCACGTGATCTAAAAACTCCGAAGAGTCCCAGGAAAGCCTGGGCTATAGTGAAGTCCAATCAAAGCAAAGACATACTTCACTTTAACAGAGTAATTTTTGATGGTGACAACTGTGTACCCATTTTGGAATCAAATGTTATCTCACAGACTCTGTCCTTTCCTTCCTGTTAGACCTCAAATACTAGCTCAGCCATACTTGGAGGCCAGTAACTGGCTCTTACATTAAGCCAGTTCTATTCTCAGTAATGTCTCTAACCTATTATCTGCTGTCCAAACTGAATTTCAGCCACATCTACTCTCATCAACTGTGTCAGATATATTTGTTTTTTGATATTGCTGTTTACTGCTATGGTTAGTATTCTTTTCCATCTCTTTTTCATTTCATTCTGCCTTCTTCAACTCAGGAGGATCTAATCATACTGATTATTTTCTTGATGTGCTTTTCCATAGCAATTATAGGAAATCTCTTCTGCTGTAGAATGGATTGTCTACCTTCTGTATCCAGGACTCCTTAACGTCCCTTTTCCTATGACAATGGTTACAATCATCACATGTACTAACTTAGCTACTGCTGTGTCTTAAGATCTCTGGAGTTATCTCCAAACACTCTGTAAAATCAGCTATGTTCCTTTATTAGGAATCAGAGTCAGGAGGACCCAGATATCTACCTGTGCTTTCTCACACTGCCTCAAGGCTCTCCCCATGTGTGACCCCTCACTTACGTAGAAGGTCTACACAACAGCCTATCTACCCTTCTAAAGCTTGAGGGTGGCACAGTCAGAGATTCTGAACAAACTTTGTTGAAAATTATAGACCTTGATGCCTTCTCTAGGGGAAAAAAGTCACCATGTTGGGCCAGGTTAAAAGGGGGAATGAATTAGGGAAAAATAACTGGATCCTTCAAGTCCTCCCTAGCTACATTCTCATAAGGAGCTGAGATCACATCCCATCAAAAGTGAGCTCTAGTACCCACCTCCCATACGCCCATTTCTCCAAACTCAGTGTTTCTAAAGGAGTGTCTGGTATAGATGGGCCTGGAGGGGTATATTTAAGGTGTTCACTGCAGTATAGTTTTCAATAGGAACAGACTGAAAACAGAATGTTTATCAGTTTAAAAAAAAAAAAAAAGGCAAGAGGTCGGGGAGAAACAAACATGATTACTGTTGGAATCCAAGACACCCTGGCTCAAAACACCGAAACTCATATGGCAAAATGCAGAGTATTTCTGGGCTCTGCATTCAGTAGTCAACAAGACGGTCTAACTAATGTCCTAAAAGAGAGTATCTTTTTATTCCATAAATTCCTATGCTTTGAGGTTTGTTTGGGTTTTCTGGAATCATGTGTTGCTTTAATAATTTTCTTTAGACTATCCAAAATTTATCTATAGAAAATGGTACTTCTGTAAACCATTCTTCTGTTATGGGTGTATGCACACCCTCTCAAGCCTGTCTTGAGGCTGTCTACTTTTTTTATATTTCAACACCTCAGATGCAAGTACTGATACCTGTCAGTCTCTTAAGACCTATCATAATCAACAGCACACTTACGACTCAATTCCCAGGGGAAACTCCTGGCTCATAGCTACAGTGGCTTTAAATGTTTTCTTGCTCTCTTTGCACACCAGTTCTCTGCCCAGGTGTGGTGCCCTACAACAGAAAGAACACTGTTAAGGAGGCCTAGTTAAGAACTCATCAATGCTCACTAATTCTTCTACTTTTCTTATCCTATCTACAGATATAATATTATGCTAAAAACAAGATGTCTATAAGAAATGAGACAAAAGAAAACAGTTTGAAAGTTCAGAAAATAACATGAATAGTCAAGGAATTTCATACTGAATATAACTTAAACATCATTTTAGGAACAAAATAAAAATCATTTAATTCAATCTCTTTCACTGTCTACTACAGTTTCAACATTCAACAATAAAAAGCACTGTGATTAAAAATTCTGTACATATGCACTGTTAAAATTATAACAAATTTAAAATATTTCTTTTTTGGTTATGTAACTACGATGAGGCAAAAACAGAATAAGCTGAGCAGACAAAGTTGAGTTGAAGGACGCAGAAATTATTTCAAAATCATTTCCCTTGCAGAATTAACATAGAGGGGACCTGCCTTATTCCACTGTGTTGTGTCTGGAATTTCCTGCCTGATTTCAACGTTCTGTTGAATTATCTGGTACATGCCACAAGTAACTATATGATAGTTTCCTCTGACCTGCTGGGAAATCTAATGAAGGCTAGTCAAATAGTTACTCACAAAAAGACAAGGTCCCACACTCCAACACTACAACAGAGCATGCAAACCGACAAACAGCAGTCTGTGGGGTAGATACAAGGGGAGGTACAACGACACACACAGCGTGTCTGTGGGGTGGATACAAGGGGAGATACATCTACCCCATGTCTGTGGGGTAGATACAAGGGAAGGTATCTTATTCTCCACCAAAGAGGAACATTGGTGAGCAAAGATAAACATATTCATTCAAAATAACCTTCATTCATTCACCTTTTGTCAACTCAATCTATGCATAAGGAATAGTGAGATGGTGTGCCTAACTCCTCTTCAAGAGTTAGTGACACAGCAGTAAATAAAGGTTTATGGAACTCAATGAAATGAATGACAAGACCCAGCTTGAGAAGGCAGAGAGGAAACAAACTGGAATGGCCTAACAGGAAGTGCTTAAAGTATCAACATAGGTATGAACACCAAGTCTGACAGACAAGGAAGGTTGAACAAGTCCTTCAGGCTTCTTGCTTATTGGCTGGCGTGTGTGATTGGCAAAATAGATATAAAAAGAAGGCTCTAGACTCACAGTGCACACATAATTTGGGAGGTTTCTTTCTCATGCTTACTTTATATTTCTTAAAGTTAGAACAATAGTTTCAGATAAAAATGTACCAATAATACTCTCTCAGAACTTTTGTACCAAAAAAAAAAAAAAAAAAAAAAACGACTGTTTTAACAATTTTTTTCTTCCAAGAAAACATAAACCAAAAAAACAAAACAAAACACCTACTTTCCATTTTCGGCAGATATGTATTCTTCCCACGTAATAGTGTTCTGAGGAGGAGGGGTAAGGGACTGTCTTCTAACCGGCTGCCAATAAGAGAAAGAGACAAGGAGAGTGTAGAATACGAGTGAAGAATTATCACATTTTAAAATGTAAAGTTAAAACACACTGAGGCAGGAAAGAATGTAAGCTTAGCAACCCAGGACGCCTCTTCACTTGAGTTACATGCACCCATTTTCTAGCCATGTACTTAGCAACCTGGGACCCACACTAGTGTCAAGATGAAGGTACACCCCACTCCAAACACAGAAAGTTGGCTCATCCCTAACAATCTTTTCGTAACACCCACATTTCCACTCAAACATGTCCTAGAACATATCCAGTTGGTAATGCACAGTAAAACAGACTGACATCTTGAGTAAATTTTTTTATAAAAAACCCTATTTGCCATATAATACCAATGCATGATGAGGCTTGCATATGATTAACATCAGATGCATTGTGCTAAAGGACCTGGACAATGAAAAGAGCTTAGGTCAATCAAGCCTGTCAAAGACAACAGATAACATCATAATCCTCCTCTAGCAACCACTTCCTCCTCTTCCTACACTCCATAAAAGGAAGCCCCAAACACTATCTCTGACTCTTGGGTCTGTTCCTTTGCAGTCTTCTATTGCTCTCTAAATAAAACTCCTTGAACTTGCTATTTGGGTGCTCTCTCTATTCAGTAAGATGTCAAAAGTTTGAACATATTGAGTCCAGACAAAACTGCCTCACAAGATAGTAAACTAGAGTTGTTGGGGTGTTTAGTGATAGACAGCATTGTTGTACACCCCACAAAACAGGAAGTCATTTAAGTGCTGGTTCATTTAACCTCTTCAAGTTACATTTAATGAGGTTAATCCCACGTTAGTCCCCTGGCAGTTTAAGCATTGAGACTATCACTTCACTGTTTCAATTATCCAAAATCCTCCAGACATTATGTTAGATACAGAAGCACAGACAAATGCAAGGTTACTAGCTTCAAAAAACTTAAAGCAATAAAAGAAAACTGTCAATGAGCAGTGTAGCAGTAAAAAAAAATTAAGAGGCATGGTCACTGGAAACGGCATAGATGCCTGCAATCCCAGTGTGTGAGAAATGGAAGCATGAGGATCAAGGACAGCCTCTACCACACATTAGGTTCAAAGTCAGCCTAAACTACTCAAGACTGCCCCTGCAAACCGCCCACCACTACGCCCCCTGGGGGAAAAAAAAAAAAAAAACTACCTGGGTCTATTAATACTGCCCAGGTGAGGGCACAGAGCTGAAACTTACTGCAGGCTTATTTATTATTATATCTAAGTACACTGTAGCTGTCTTCAGACATATCAGAAGAGGGCATCAGATCCCATTACAGATGGTTGTGGGCCACCATGTGGTTGCTGGGATTTGAACTCAGGACCTTCAGAAGAGCAGTCAGTGCTCTTAACCGCTGAGCCATCTCTCCAGCCCAACTACAGGTTTCTAACAACCACAAACTCCTGGGATCAAAAGAGCTTCCAAGCCGGGTGGTGGTGGTGAGCACCTTTAATTTCAGCAATTGGGTGGCAGAGGCACATGGATTTCTGAGTTCAAGGCCAACCTGGTCTACAGAGTGAGTTCCAGGACAGCCAGGGCTATCTATACAGAGAAACCCTGTCTAAAACAAACCAAAAAAATATATAAATAAATAAAAAGAAGAGGAGCTTCCAGCAATGCAAGTGCACAACAGTATATCTGGCCCAAAAAAATTACATTCCAAATGAAGCCACAGCAAGCACCTCTACAGACTCACAGAGGCTTCCATCTTTTTTTTTTTTTTTTTTTTTTTTTTTAAGACAGCGTCTCTCAAAGTAGCCCTGTCCTAAAACTCAGTATGTAGACCAGGACAGCCTTGAACTTGAAAAGATCTGCCTGCCTCTGCCTCATAAGCAGTCTCTAATCCTGAATGGACTATATTTTTAAAGTAGAGAGAATCACAGATGAAGAATATGAGTTAATGTATTCATTTCAACTACAGTAAGAAAAGGAGAGATCAATAACACAGTTAACCTGTTAGCTGGGTTTTTTTGTTGTT
>LR749577.1:1629996-1669266 GCA_902729485.2 Mus minutoides
CCCCCCCCCCCCCCCCCCCCCCCCCCCCCCCCCCCCCCCCCCCCCCCCCCCCCCCCCCCCCCCCCCCCCCCCCCCCCCCCCCCCCCCCCCCCCCCCCCCCCCCCCCCCCCCCCCCCCCCCCCCCCCCCCCCCCCCCCCCCCCGTGGCCCCGCTCGCTCCAGGCGGCCCAGCTTGCTCCTACCGTCCCAATTCAGCCCCACTCGCTACGGCCCCACTAGCCCACTAGCTCGGCCATCCCCGTTTGGCTCCTCTCGCTCCGGACAGCCTCGCTCGCTCCGGTTAGTCTCTCCAGTCCAAGGATTCATTTCTTATTATTCTTCATAAGTATGCTGTAGCTGACTTCAGACACACCAGAGGAGGGCGTCAGATCTTGTTACGGGTGGTTGTAAGCCACCATGTGGTTGCTGGGATTTGAACTCATCACCTTTGGAAGAGCAGTCGGGTGCTCTAACCCGCTGAGCCATCTCACCAGCCCCCCTGTTAGTTGTTTTTAAGGTCAGTCAGAATTCAATGCCTGTTAAATATGAGTTTAGATTACTGTAGGATGAGCCAGCAATAGGAACTAAACTAGGGAGAGGCAGTGCAAACTAAAAACTGCTAGGAAGAGCCGGGCGTGGTGGCGCACGCCTTTCATCCCAGCACTCTCGAGGCAGAGGCAGGCGGATTTCTGAGTTCAAGGCCAGCCTGGTCTACACCAGGGCTATACAGAGAAACCCTGTCTCAAAAAACCAAAAAAAAAAAAAAAAAAAAAAGAAACCTGCTAGGAAGAAATAAGGTGAATGACAGCCAACAATAACATCACACCCTGCTCAGAGAAAGAAACAGTTTTGTTCTGGGTTGTTTTAAAGACAGTCTTAGGAAGCCCAAGCAGAACTCAAGTTCACTTTCTATCCAATATAACCTTGAACTCCTGATCCTTCTGCCTCCACCTCGCAAGAGCTGGGATTACATGCATGCGCCACCTGGCCAACCTTTTTCCCCATCTAGTATGTCCCTAGTCAGTCAAAGGGAGATACCCAGAAAGAACGGTGATTGGTAAAATGTGGCTTGTTTCAACAGGCTGTTACAAGTGCCTGGAAAGGCCACAACCCTTGTTCCAAAACAGAAGTGGTTGTGCAGAAGAGGAACTGGCTTTGAATATTAAGCAACACAGGGTTAGGGTTAAGATCCATCCTTCATGACAGCCTATAGCAAATAGGAGCTGCCACTATGGAGCTGGATAACAGAAGAACTGATAGCTAGGGTTTGCTAAAAGCTGCCTATAAACAAAGACCCAAGTTCTAGACCCAGCAACATATAATAAACAGACAGAGAGACAGACAGACAGACAGACAGACACACACACACACACACACACACACACACACACGCCAAATTTTATGTAGCAATGTATTTAGCTATAAATTCAAGACATAATCATCAATCCCCTAATATATATTAGAAACTGACAAACTAAAACTTAAATATTCACCAAGAATCACAAGGTTCATAACTGGGTTTACTGTTCACAGCCACAAGGCTGAGGCAGGATGATCAGAAGTCTGGGGCCTGTTTAGAAGAATCATAAGACACTGTCTCAACAACAACAACAACAAAAAAAAAACACTGTCCTAGCATGATCTATGATGAACAGCCTCCAAACAGACATGCCAGCACCAGAAACTAAGCCAAAAGTTGTCCCACCAAGCCAGAGCAAAAATAAGCCTATAGTTCACAAGCTGATCTCTGAAAAGCATAATCTCAAAAAGCTTATGTATATCATATATATTAGTCTGTTCTATTCCATAGCTACATCCAGGAAAATACATTTTAATTTCAATTTGAAAAACCACATCTAAGCTGGGCATGGTGGCACACGGCTTTAATCCCAGCACTTGGGAGGCAGAGGCAGGCAGACTTCTGAGTTCGAGGCCAGCCTGGTCTACAGAGTGAGTTCCAGAACAGCCAGGGCTATACAGAGAAACCCTGCCTCGAAAAACCAAAATTAATTAATTAATTAATAGTAGAAAGAGAAAGAAAGCAGCAGCTCTGCCAGGCTGTACTGAGATTTCCTGTCTAGTTAGTTGCTTTTGCTGTATCCTTTATTGCCTACTAACCAAGAATCAGTGACTATATAAAGATTAACAGGGTTTTGATTCTGGGCAAGAGAAAACCTGAGAAACACAAACAGCATTTGGCAAGAAGAAGCTGCTAACACCCAGTTTTAACTGAAATATTTCTATACTGTAGTCACTTCAAATATGGCTGATATATATGCTCAATCACACACACACACACACACACACACACACACACACAGTATTACTATGGATTGTTGAGAATGTCACACTATTCTAGGGAAATCCAAGCATCCTGTCCTTAGCTCCCAATCTTTCTGACTGTAGCTGTAGTGCTCAAACATATATGCATGCATGATTACAAACACATTCGCAGCCCTGAAGACTGCTGCTCCACAGAGTAGCAGTGACTACATTTTGTGAGATGTGCTTCTTTGTTGTTTTATTCAGACACTAGTTTAAAAGAAAGTGGTCATGACCTACTGGACTAATCCTCTCAAGGATCCCTATTCTGAAACTTGGAAAATTTCCTGTAGAGAGAGTTAAGTTAATATCTGGGAGTCTTGATAGAGGATATGCCTGAAACACAACAAATTTAAGAAAGCAGGAAAGATGGTTCAGTGGTCAGAAGTATCTGCTGCTCTTTCAGAGGATCCAGTTTTGGATCCTAGCACCCTTATCAGACACATTACAACCATCTATAACTCCAATCCCAGAAGAGCTGACATACTTCTGGCCTCTGTGGACACCTGACCTCTCATGATGTGCACACATATATACATTTTAAACAGGAATAAAGCAGTACCTGATTCATATTAGAAATAAGACATATTAGAAATTCTCATTTGCTACTTTCTTTTACCCACCCCTTCTGAACCCCATACTCATTGCACACAGTGTTTCAATAAGCAGAGAGAGACTCAATACGTAGTTCCCAGCTGTACACAGTAGATATGGCCCAGGAGGTGGGTAAACCTTCAGCGGGGTCTTTAAGGCATCAGGCAACAAGACATGGAATAAAACTAACACCACAACCCATGCTTACAAAACTACTTCAGGGGACTTATGGGACAGCACTTGAAATGTAAATGAAGAAAATATCTAATCATAATAATAAAAAAAGACCAGAAAAAAAATTACTTCAAAGACAAAGCACAGACTGAGAACAATAGCAAAGGTCTCCCCCATCGTCTTTTCTCGTACCTCAAAGCTCTGCTCCGTCAGGCCGCCCCCTTTGCTCAGACTCTCCATGACGGCCTTATTCCGCAGAATGTCCTCCTCACTGAGGTGCTCTCTTCTTTTCCTTGATTCTAGAACAAGTCCATTCACCAGATAAAAGTCTGCCAAAAAGTTTCCTACTCTTTCCTAAAACAAAATCAAATATTCCAAAATGACAGTTTAAAGGAAGGTTGATCTCAGATTTTAAAAAAGCGTTGAGATCATAAATTTCTCCATAAGTGTGTACCATGTAGGTGAAAATAAATATTCTGATATTTAAAGTCACCAAATTATTTTTGTAAGTTAAAAATACAATCATTCATTTCCAAACTACAAAGGGAAATTTAAAGTACAAAAGATGTATGCTAGTTAACCTGCACATTAAGAAGTCTACACAGAAACACACTGGTGCTCTTTCACTACCAAGTAGCACAAAGCAATCTTAGAAGTTCACTAAACACGCAATTTCAAATAACAAGGAGGGGTCAGGGGTAACACTGTTCCCATTTTATAGATAGAAAAGCAGAGTTAAAATCCACAGTCCATGCCACACAGGACCCTCTCTGATCTGACTGGATAAAACTTCAAGTTACTGCTGCTCACTGCTTTGAAAAGAAGCAAATACGAGTAGCCTTGCTCAATAATACATGTAAAGTGTTTACATCATAGATGCAGACACAGATAAAAAGGCATCCTAAAGAAAGCAAACAGTTCTTTGCAGGGACGCCTCATTAATCATGAGGCCCTGACCCACACTTCCAACCCCCACACACTCCTCCCATGTAAAGTTACCCACTTATTAAAAACTTTACCTGACCCAGCTTCCCATCTTCACCTATATCCAGGCTGCCTACTCCACCTTGCTGTGTCCAAAACTGTGTATAGGACATCTCTTAAAAGTCACCAGGAAGTCAAGCATTTTGAACAAGTTTCTACCTACAAAATGGGAACCATGGCAAACTGACTCCCTCCTTACCTGTCAACGACTCAAGAGCTTTTGGCTGCTTAGTGGTAACACTAGGTGGACAGCAGTTTCAATTTTTATCTTCTCTTGAAGTGATCCATCTAATGCTGCCCAGAAGAACAGAGTACAGACAATTAAGACTTCAAAGCAACAAATGCACTGTAATGTTGGACCCACAGCCTGGAGTCCAAAGTGCCACTTGTTGCCAAACAGGCTTTGTTTGAGGGCTCGAAGGTCAAAGTTAAGTGTGGCTAGGAGGTGGTTAACAGGTCTTGTGACCATAAAAAGGAACAGCACTTATCAAAAAAAAGCTATCCTATAAACAAAAAAATACCAAGTATGTGCTGCTCATGATCCAGCCACTGCAATTCTTCCTGCCCATACTGTCCAGTACAAAGGCATGTGGAAGGGGATTAAATTCAGTTACAGAGAAAATAGCAGCGATGTAAGCTATTCCAGTATCAGATCCCTGTATCTAACACTATGGCTGCAGGTAAGTACTGTAGCACCTTCACCGTGTCACATGCAAGCTGCTAACGGGTGTAAGCAGCGTGTATGTGTGAAGCAGAGGTTCCCACCACACTCATGGATAGCCAATTCCAAAGCCTTTGACAGCACTGTATTAGAGAGTGTCAGTACAAAGCACAACACATTACTTACAGATAAGTATTTATGTGTGAAAAACACTAAGAAAAAATCTACAGGGGTTCCAGTATCATAGACAGTGACCACTAGAGTTTCCTGACTTCATATGTAAAGCCGTATGATATTTAATCTTGTGATGGTCAACATGCTGCTGTGATGGCATCTTTAATACAATTAACACCAAATTAACAGACTTTGAAAAAGTAGATTTCCCTCTATAAACTGTGTGAAGTCTCATCTAATCCTGAGTCTTAATAGCAAACACTAAGAATTCTAGAAGAAAACGCAATTCTGCTTTAAAACTGAACTTTAAAATTTTGCAGCCGGGCGTGGTGGCGCACACCTTTAATCCCAGTACTCGGGAGGCAGAGGCAGGCGGATTTCTGAGTTCGAGGCCAGCCTGGTCTACAGAGTGAGTTCCAGGACAGCCAGGGGAACACAGAGAAACCTTGTCTCGAAAAACCAAACCAAAAAAAAAAAAAAAAAAAGAAAAAAAATTTGCAACACAAAAACCCTAACAGCCTAACAACAGATTTTTTAACTCTAAACAATCCCAACTCTTCTCTTAATGTCCAGCCTACTATACACAGTTCAGACATGCAGAGTCCCATAAGCACACAAGCCAATCCCCTATAAGCAAAAAAGGTCTCCCTCCACAACCATCTCAGTTTTCTTCCCTTTTCTCCCATAGCTCACCTCACTCATCCTCTACACCCTTCATTTCTATCTTCTATGAATTAGTTTTAAGTGAATACAAGGCTTGTTTTTTTTTCTAATATGAAAACATTCACTTATTATGTTCAATAAGATGTAACTTTAAAAAAGTTAAATCTTACCCTTTACCTGATATGGCTCTTATTGTTAAGTTTGTATTATTTAATTTTATGAATTTATAAGTATTATTTATTAAAATGTTTCATTATCCATTTCATTCAAAATTATACCATGCATTTAATATGGATTGGTGTTTTAATAAATAGACACATGCAATTCAGACCAATTTCAAACCTGAACACTCCTTGATCAATATTGCATACAGTGCATGCCAGACAAAAGAGTCTTAGCTTATTTTTAGGTGATCTTACATTCTCCTGCTAACAGATGTGATGGGAATTATAGAAACTTCCACTAACATTTAAATTTGCCACCTTATAGAAATGTAAGCTTAATATGAGCAGACAAGATACAAGATACAAGAGCCTAAAGTAAGAAGAAAAGACACAGCAAAATCAAGTATATACATCTCTTCACAAGCCTCTTAAACATAAAGCACTAGAAAAAGAATGGAGCCATGTGCAAACTCTTTCTTATAAGGTAAGCCAGACAAGAAGAGTTCAAGTAAACTACACTTTCTTTGGGCCTTTCCAAGAATACAAGTGAACCCCATAACTATGCATTGTTAACTGCCTATGTAGATTCAAAAGAAAGAGAAACAATCTGCCTAAGGACAACTTCTACATTTCCATCATTATTCTGGTGATATTAGATAACAATTTTTTAAGTTCAAAAATATCTATATTTTTACATACTGTTTTATCTTCCCGAAAAAGCCATCCAGTTTGGGCACGTGTGAAAGAAATGGATTTGGTTGATAAAGTTGCAGAATAAATATCGCTGCTCATTAAAATATCAACTTCTTCTTCTGTTTCCATCTCTGACTCCTAGGTTGGGGGCAAAAGTTAAAATAAAAATCTGGATTTTCTTCAAAGATATTACAAATTTTCACAAGACAAAAATACATAATTTCTGAGTAACATGATATTATTTATTCTAAAACCAGAAGTTTAAATTTTCTGTCTAATATCTTTAATTACTCAGAATTATGACTAATTATGGATCTTTAAAAGGAGGGCATAAAAAGTACAGTACTTTCATACTTCTATACAAATAAATATAATAAACCCACTGTTACTCACTATAGAACTATATGGTCTATTTATAAAAGTTTTATTTACTTTAAATGCAGATAAATTAGCCTCCAGTTATTGCTATTATATATATCCATCATTGTTGTCTGAATCTTTCCTTTTCGATAATTTCTAAGAGCAAGGGAGCTGACTATAATGGCCCTTATGTTTGGGGCACAGATGTTCAGAATTGAGACATCATCTTAGTAGATTATTCCTTTGATGAGTATGAAGTATTCTTCCCTGTCTCTTTTGATTATTTTGGTTGAAAGTATTTTATTAGATATTAAGATGGCTACTCCAGCTTGTTCCTGTGTCCGTTTGCTTGGAAAATTTTTTTCCAGTGCTTTACTCTGATGTAATATCTATCTTTATTGCTGAGGTGTGTTTCTTATATGCAGCAGAATGATGGATTCTGTTTTTACATCCATTCTGTTAGCGCGCGCGCGCGCGCGTGTGTGTGTGTGTGTGTGTGTGTGTGTGTGTGTGTGTGTGTGTGTGTGTTAAACTGGGGAATTAAGTCCATTGATGTAGAGAGATATTAATGAACAGTGACTGTTATTTTCTGTTATTTTGATGGGGGGGGGGGGTGTCCATGTTCATGTGTCCTTGCTGAAGGTGCAAGGACTTTTAAGAGTCTGAGCAGTGATGCTGGGAGTAATATATAGATGGGTCTATGTTCACAGTACCAAAGATGCAAAGAAATCAGATTTTAAATGCAAGGAAATTAGATTTTGAGCAACAGTCCTTAAACAGGAATACAGTAGGCTCTCGTACTTGCAGATCAGCGTGCTGTTTATGCTGTCTGAAGGAGTACATTTAACGTCATATCTTCATACGATGAAGATGTGTGCATGGTATGTGCAAACTTCATGCTATTGTGTGCCTCTTGAGACTGGAGCACGTCAGGTTTTCGTACCTCTGGATAGTCCCAGAATCAAACTCTTGGAGATACTAAATGAGGATACCAGTTGTTTATTGTCAAATGCAAACATGGCAATAATTGTTTACTAACTGCTTGTTGAAGGAATATAATTAACAGCAGATCATTTTCAGTGAGGGGTCAAGAGATGGTCCTTGATTTATAGATGGATTTCTTTTCCTAAAGCTTGTCTGAACTCAAAAGGAATATCTTACAGTGTCCAGTACCCAAGCTGACCTATACAAAATTTGGATCAGATTATTTGATTTATCTTCTCAACCTATTGCTACCAAAGTATTTCTTTAGAAAATTTTGTTCAGTATTTGTGTTACCCAGGAATCTATTTTCATCCATTATTCATTAGCACTAATATCAGGATTTTGTACCCTTTGTCTGTAATGGTAGTGAGGATGGTATTGTTATAATTTCAGGTTATGCTGTAGACTCAGTTGTAGCCACGAGTTTTTCTACTCAGCTTCTTTGTTCTCAGAATAACAAGACTTAATTATGAATAAATACCTAGGTCATAAGCTTCTCACATGATTTCCTTGCCTCCAATTGCGCTCTAATTCATTTTGAACCCTAGGTGAAACCTATCATCTGTAACCTATAAAAAGAGATACTAATTTGCATATATTATTTTTATTTGCAGCATTAAAAGCTATAACGCACTTAGATTTTAACCCTAATATTAAGGGTCAATAGATTCCAGTGACTGTTACTACACACTGCTGCCCACAGCACCTGGCAGCTCCTAGCAGCTATGGCATGTATAATGGGGAAAGGGCAGGAGGGAGGGCAACTCCGGTTGGCTGATAGCAAAAGGAAAAAAGAATAAAATAGATTAACCAAAATTTGGTCAAATCGATACCTTATTTAAAAATCTGTGACCCTCTGTTGCTGACTGCAGAAGACTGTGACGTAACTTTTCTGGCTTTTAAGGCGTTGACACTTTTTCTCACTGCAGTCAGATCTTTTCCCCAAATGTCCTGTCCTTACTCTTCCTTTCCTGACTTCATTTATCTGGCTCCTCTCCAAAGAATACCCTTGCTTCTTCTTCTTTTCTCCTGTAAGTCTTTATTTCTTGGTATGAGTTAGAAAACTATTTCATTAGTGCACATACAATGTTAACTATAAAAGTCCAATCTAAAACACAGGATGTGGGAATGAACAAGACAAAGTAAACATGAAGGGAGAACTTTAAAATCATCTGCAGAACACTGAAGAGGCTGAGGCAGGGCAAGCACTTGAGCTCAGGAGTTCTCCCCACCTCAAAATAAAAACACAGGAACTATCTGCATGGCTCCTGGTGACACATGGATGTTGAGAGACCCCTGGTTTGCAGCAGAAAAAAGAATTAGATGAGGTGTAATTCAACATACAGCAGAACTAAAAGGGAGAAGAGGGGGAGGTAAAGGAGCCCAAGGTGGAAAGCGGAGCCTTGTTCGGGACTGTGTAGACATCAGCGACAGTAACAGCTCAGTTGGTCAGACAACAGATGGGTCTCTTTGTTAGCAGAGACTCAACATGAGAGCCAGTGAAAACTAGGAGAAGCCAAGGCCACTAACCTATGGATCACCTGAACTCTACTGGAGAAACAAGAAACTAGAGGGTAGATGGTTGCAATAAAGAAACTAAAGCTTTTCAAATCAACCACATTAATTATACTTTATGCTTTAGATGAAACAATTATACAGAGGCTTTAGTATATACATACACATTTTCAACCCTTTAGGGAAATAAATATTAATAAGACATGCTCACCTCGTGGTGTATTCGCTGATAAACTTTTTGTTCATTGTCTAACACTACAAAGGACTCAGAGGGTGCAGCATCACCATTGAAGATGAAGCTTAGATCTCCTCGTTGGCACTTCATGTCAGTAAAGTCTATGAGAGTTGTGTCGAGCCTGTAAAAGATGGGCAGGTAATAATGGGTAGATTTTGATAAAACTTTATTAATATGTATTCTTTGTGCCTCTTAAGCTCTAACATGTCAATATCACAGTCCAACTGAGAATTTGTAGATAAAAACTAAATTTAAAATGTTACTGAAAATAGCATTTGAATACATACTCTATTATCTCTATTTCCTTTTTCTGAACACTTAGTTTTAACCAAGAAAGAAAGAAAAGGCCCCATGGTGATACTACCCTCCCTGTACCACTGCTTCTTCATTCCCTCTGCTGTTCTTCCATAGGGAAGGCAGAAAGGGAAAGACTTCCTCAGGATCCTATCACTAGCTCAATACAGTACTCAAGATAGGCACAAATGTTTGGGGCCATAGTCTTACGCTGAGAATGCCATTCTGATTTATAATCATCTCTTATACCTAATCACCTAGGCACACCTTACTTAGTCTGCCCTTCAGCCTTACCAATCATGTCAACCTACTGCAAAACTGTGGGGCTTTCTCTTGGGCTTTCCAGTTTTAGCCAACCACCATATTTTTTTAAACAACATTAAGCCAGGTGTGGTGGAACGCATCTTTAATCCCATCAGAGGTAAGTGGATCTCTTTGAGTTTGAGGCCTACCTAGTCTAGTTGAGTTTAGGACAGCCAGAGAGAATTGACTTGAAAAAACAAACAAACAAACAACAACTAAAAAACAAACAAACAAGCAAACACCTCAATGTTCCCATTGTCTGAAAGCTTCATGGGTTATAATCAGTTTTAGTTGTCAACTTGATAGAGTCTAGAATCATCTGGGAAGAACTGTCTAAATCAGGTTGGTCTCTGGCAATGTCAGTGGGAGATTGTCTTGACTATCTTAATTGTTACAAGAAGACCGGTCCTGAAAGGAGACAAGATTTCCTGGTTCTGTGCTCTCAACTTGTCTTTAAAGTAGAAAAAGTAAGCATGAATATGTTTCTCTCTGCTCTGGACTACAGATGGGATATGACTTACTGCTTCAAGATTCAGCCACTGGGACTTTCCTACAATGATGGACTCTTGTTCCCTGGAATTTTAAACTAAAATAAACTCTTTTCCTCTTAAGTTATTTTTATTACGATATTTTTGTCTTATTTACTTTTATTATTTTAAATTAGGTGTGTGGGTATGTGCACATGAGTTCAGGTGTTCAGAGACGAAAGATGTTGATTGCCCCTGGAGCTAAAGTTACAGAAGACCGTGAGCCACCTGATGTGGGTACTGGGAATTGAACTCTTCAGTATGTATCCTTGATCACTGAGCCATCAATCCAGCCCCAGCCAGGATATTTTTATCACAGTAACAGAAAGCAAGCTAGGACAGAAATCAATTTCTACCACACATTAACATACCTATAAACCTGTCTTAGTCAGGGTTTCTATTCCTGCACAAACATCATGACCATGAAGCAAGTTGGGGAGGAAAGGGTTTATTCTGCTTACACTTCCATACTGCTGTTCATCACCAAGGAAGTCAGGACTGGAACTCAAGCAGGTCAGGAAGCAGGAGCTGATGCAGAGGCCATGGAGGGATGTGACTTACTGGCTTGCTTCCCTGGCTTGCTCATCCTGCTCTCTTATAGAACCAAGACTACCAGCCCAGAGATGGCACCACCCACAAGAAGACCTCCCCCCTTGATCACTAATTGAGAAAATGCCTTGCAGCTGGCTCTCATGGAGGCATTTCCCCAACTGAAGCTCCTTTCTCTGTGATAACTCCAGCTGTGTCAAGTTGACACAAAACTAGCCAGTACAATTGACCCCTTGTCAAATTGACACACAAACACATCACTAGTAAGGCTCAACCCTTAAGTTCTTATTTATCCCCAAGATCTAAACAACTTTAAAAGTCCCACAGTCTTTACATATTAAAAGATCAATCCTTTTAAAATATCCAATATCTTTTAAAATCCAAAGTCTTTTTACAATTAAAAGTCTCTTAACTGTGGGATCCACTAAAATACTTTCTTCCTTCAAGAGGGAAAAATATCAGGACACAGTCACAATCAAAAGCAAAAATCAATCTCCACCATCCAATGTCTGGGATCCAACACCCGATCTTCTGGGCTCCTCCAAGGGCTTGGGGCACTTCTCCAGCCATACCCTTAGTAGCACACAGCTTTTCCTCTAGGCACCAACTGCCTATACTCCACTGCTGCTGCTGTTCTTGGTGGTCATCTCATGGTCCTGGCATCTCCGAAATGCTGCTATCTTTCACTGTAACTTGGCTTGAACGATAGCCTCTCATAGGCTCTCTTCATGGTGCCAAGCCTCAACTCCTTTGCATGACCCCTTCAGTCCTGGGCCATCAATTGCAACTGAGGCTGAACCACCTTCACCAATGGCCTTCCATGGCCTCTCACTGTGGCCAGCCTCAGCTGCTCTGCATGACCCCTTCATGCCTTCAAAGCCAGTACCACCTGGGTAACTCTTACACATTAACCAAGTCCTGCCACAGCACAAAGTGCAACCTTAGCTATCTCTGAAACACAGTCTCTGTGCTTTCAGAAAACACTTCCCAGAAGATGTCACCTCAGTGATGCTGGTCAATTCTTAATCACCTCTAATTTCACTAATTTCTTAGCTCCACATAACCAGCATCAATAGTCCCAGTAATGCAAAGGTTTTGCTTTAGTTGTTATGGTATCTTGTTAATCACAGCTGATTCTTTAGCCCCAGCTAACTAGAACCACAGAATCTTCACAAGCCAAAATAGCAATAGTCCTGAAAAGCGTCTGTAATTTTCCCTCTGAAATTTCACAAGCCAGGCCTCCATTTTCTGCACTGTTCTTGGTCAGGCTGTCACAGGAATACCCCACTATGCCAGTACCAATTTGTCTTAGTCAGGATTTCTATTCCTGCACAAACATCATGACCATGAAGCAAGTTGGAGAGGAAAGGGTTTATTCTGCTTACACTTCCATACAGCCGTTCATCACCAAGGAAATCAGGACTGGAACTCAAGCAGGTCAGGAAGCAGGAGCTGATGCAGAGGCCATGGAGGGATGTTCTTTACTGGCTTGCTTCCCCTGGCTTGCTCAGCCTACTCTCTTATAGAACCAAGACTACAAGCCCAGAGATGGCACCACCCACAAGGGGACCTCCCCCCTTGATCACTAATTGAGATGCCTTGCAGCTGGCTCTCATGGAGGCATTTCCCCAACTGAAGCTCCTTTCTCTGTGATAACTCCAGCTGTGTCAAGCTGACACAAAACTAGCCAGTACAACACCTATATGTTTACTGATTCCACAAGTAACCTGGACCTGCTGTGGTCTAGCTGAATGGTGTGGTCTCAGACATTCCACATATCACTAGTTGAAATTGGGAAAACAATGGGATTAAAGAGTTAACCACTGCCCTTGAATTACTCAGTCTTACATTAAGGCTTATATTATAGGTTACTAGTCCAGGTTCACTTACCAGTTGCTCAACAGTCTTTAATCTCAGAAACTGCTTATCACAGCTATCAAGAAAGGATCATCACACTCTGAATGTCACTGTGTAAGATCTAGGTCAGTTTTTAATGCAATTGTTTATTTGGTTGACTTGTCAAGTTTTATCACAGATAAGACAAAATGGACTGGCTTTCTTGATTTCTATACACAGGAAAAACCTCAACTATGAACCCTAGCTCACAAGACACATCAATAGTAACTATGGCTATATGTAATTTAACATCAAAACTAACAACTTTTAAGGACAAAAAGATTATACTAGTAACAATTTCATTAAGACAATAAGATGAACTTAAGCAAAGAACCAAGTATGGTCTCTATACCCATGGTACATGCATACCACAAAGAAATGAGTATGAGGGCCTAATCAGATGTTAAGAGCGCTGGCTGCTCTTGCAGAGAACCTGGGTTCAATTCTCAGCTCACAACCATCTGTAACTCTAGTTTGAGCAATCTGGCACCTTCTCCTGGCCTCCATGGGTAACAGGCATACAAGTGGTACTCAGACACAATAAAAAATAAAAATATAAGGTGTGGTGACACACACCTTCAATCCAAGCATTTGGGAAGCAGAGGCATCTCTTGAGTTCAAATCTAGTTGGTCTACAGGGCGAATACCAGGACTGTCAGGACTACACAGAAAAACTATCTTGAAAAAACAAAAAAGAAAAAAGAAATGCATTTAAAAAAACAAAAATAAGTATAGTCCCCATGTGAACGGCACACACTGTATAAAAAAATTGAGTGTGGTCTCTATGTGTACAGCAAAGATACCATAAAGAAGTGGAAATAGTCTCCATGTGCATGGTACACATATACCATCAAGAAGCAAGTATGGAGCTGGGCGTGGTGGCGCACGCCTTTAATCCCAGTACTCGGGAGGCAGAGGCAGGCGGATTTCTTCGTTCCAGGCCAGCCTGGTCTACAGAGTGAGTTCCAGGACAGCCAAGGCTTATACAGAGAAACCCTGTCTCAAAAAACCAAAAAAAAAAAAAAAAAAAGCAAGTATGGAGCCAGGCAGTGGTGGTGCATGCCTTTAATCCCAACACTTGGGAGGCAGAGGCAGGTGAATTTCTGAGTTTGAGGCCAGCCTGGTCTACAGAGTGAGTTCTAGGATAGCCAGGGATACACAGAGAAACCCTGTCTTGAAAAACCAAAAAAGAAAAAATAAGCAAGTATGGACACAGCCCCAGTTGAGGCATGGGGCCACCCACACATCCTCAAATTTTTTGGCCCAGAATTGTTCCTGTCTAAAGGAAATGCAGGGACAAAAATGGAGAAGAGACCGAAGGAAAGGCTGTCCTATGACTGGCCCAACTTGAGAAATATCCCAGGCGGAGGCACCAAACCCTGACACTATTACTGATGCCATGTTGTGCTGGCAGACAGGAGCCTAGCATGGCTGTTCTCTAAGAGGCTCTACCAGCAGCTGACTGAGACAGATGCAGATACTTACAGCCAACCACTGGACTAAGGCTGGGGACCCCTATGGAAGAGTTAGAGAAGGGCTAAAGGAGCTGATTGCAACCTCAAAGGAAGAACAGTATAAACTAACTCAGACCCCCCTCAGAGTTCCCAGAGACTAAGCAACCAATCAAAGAGCATACATGGGCTGGTCTGTGGTCCTCAGCACATATGTAGCAGAGGTCTGCCATCTCTGGCCATAGTGTGGGAGGATGCACCTAATACTGTTGATGCCCCAGGGAAGAGGGATGCTGGTGGGGGTAGGGGGATAGGGGGATGGATGGGGGAATGGGGAAATACCCTCTCAGAAACAAAGGGGGGGGGATGTAGTGAAGAACTTGGGGAGGAGAGACTAGGAAGTGGGCAACTTTTGGAATGTAAATATATAAAACAATTTAATAATAATAATAATAATAATAAAAGACCTATTTTTTTAAAAGGTGGGGCTGAAGAAATGGCTCAGTGGTTAAGAGCACGAGCTGCTCTTCCAGAGGTCCCAAGTTCAATTCCCAGCAACCACATGGTGGTTCACAACCATCTGTAATGGAATCTGATGCCTTCTGCTGGTGTGGCTGAAAACAGCAACAGTGTACTCATACATAAAATAAATCTTTTTTAAAAAAATTTTTTAGAAAAAGATTTTTTTAAAAAGCCAAGTACGGTTACCACGTGCACACATAAAGACTATAAGAAAATAAGTGTAGTCCTATGTGCACAGTATAAAGATCTGAGCACGGTGCCAAGCGATGGTGGCACATGCAGGTGGACCTCTATGAGTTCTAGGCCAGCCTGATTTACAGAGTGAGTTCCAGGATAGCTACTCTATACACTGTCTTGAACAATACAAAAGCCTGGCGTGGTGGCACACACCTTTAATCCCAGCACTTGGGAGGCAGAGGCAGGTGGATTTCTGAGTTCGAGGCCAGCCTGGTCTACAAATTGAGTGCCAGGACAGCCAGGGCTATACAGAGAAACCCTGTCTCGAAAAACCAAAAAAAAAAAAAGAAAGAAAAGAAAGAAAGAAAGAAAGAAAAATACAAAAGAGAAAATAATAATAAAATAAAAAAAACAGTCTCTACATGCCATGTGTATACTGTAGTGAGTGTAGTGAGTGACATACATGCATACATATACATACATACATACACACATACATCATGGCTGCAATATGAAATCAAAAGACCCTAAGAGCTCTAGATTTTTTTACAAGGGTAAGGCCACTGCTGGCCCCTTATCTTCTCTCAAGAGGTCTGCCACCTAAACTGTGTCAGAATGCCTGTCACTGGGTGTGTACATGTGGCTCAAGAGAAAACAGAGTCAACAGTCAGTCATGTCAAAAGTTCACCTAATACTAAAAGGAAATCTTATATCCAAGCACACAGTTAAACTATTAGGTTCCATGCTTCAGCCACTTGGGAATTCTAGACTACATAAAAGGTGGCACAGAACAGTTCTTTGTCTCCATTTCTGTACCTACCATCCTGAGAATTATAATGGGCTTCTAGGATGAGAATGAGAAAGAAGAGATATACAGAAAAAGAGACAAAAAGACAAAGACATGGGGACATTTGCAATCTCAACAGGTCCAACCTACCTACTTGGGAACTGAGACACAATGGTCACAAATCCAAAGCTTAGATCCAGCAATAGCTTCCATTAAGTAAAAAAAAAAAAAAAAAACCCAACTACATTAAAAGTCATGGTGTCAATCTTAATTCTATGTGTTTCTATCATTACAACTAAAGTAAGATATATTTATACATATAAATACATATTTATACATACATACATACATACATACATACACATCATATACACATACATATATATATTAGGCCTATGCTCTAAATATTGTCCTAACCTCATCCAGCTGAACCTTCCGTAAGCAACCTGGAGGTCTCCAACTCCCAAAGAGAACTATACTGCAGCCTAGAATTCCTGAATTCAAGTGATCCTCCTGCCTTGTAGCTGAGACTACAGGTAAACAATGAAGAAGCAAAAAGGAACTTTATAGAAATCCAAAAATTTGAATCCAAAATATTCTGATAAAAGCCTAAAAAATACTTCATGTCACTGACATGCAAAATAAGCAAAGTTTATAGTGACTATCTCAGTGGGTTGTCAAGGGTATTTTCTTTTTGTGTCTGTCTTGTCTCCTTGCCCCATATCCCCATTATATAGCTCAGGATGGCCCCTCCTCCCTCAACTTCTGCTGGGAAGAGTGGTTTTTCTGCATTTGTGTAGGTAGGTGCACTATATGCATGTAGTACCTGTGGAGGTCATTAGAGGACATTGGATCTCCTGGAACTGAAGTTACAAATGGTTCTGAGGGTACTCAAAACCAAACCCAGGTCCTCTGAATTGCTGAGCCATCTCTCCAGCCTCTCCCCCTCTTGAGCCAAGGCTTTTTACTAGGTACCCCAGGCTATCCTAGAACACAAGACCCAGGATAACCTGGAATTCATGATGCACTTACGCACCTCCCAAATGCTGGGATTACAAATACCAAGAGCATCATCATGCCTTGCTTTATTACATCAATTGATCTAATAATGTTGCTCAATCACTCCTTTGCCTACTAAAGTATTGATTCTTCTCAAAAAACAAAAACAAAAACAAAACAAACAAACAAAAAAGTATTGATTCTTTTTTAACCATGTGATTACTTGACTGCTACAAGATCAATAAGTTCTAGAGATTCCTCTATTTTATAATTTAGCTTCCTCTGAAGTTATACTTAAAAGGGTTGTCTTGGGGCTGGTGAGATGGCTCAGCGGGTAAGAGCACCCGACTGCTCTTCCGAAGGTAATAAGTTCAAATCCCAGCAACCACATGGTGGCTCACAACCATGTGATCTGGCTCCCTCTTCTGGAGTGTCTGAAGACAGCTACAGTGTACTTACATATAATAAATAAAATAAATCTTTAAAAAAAAAAAAAAGGGTTGTCTGTATTGCCCTGGCTGTCCTGGAACTCACTTTGTAGACCAGGCTGGCCTCGAACTCAGAAATCCGCCTGCCTCTCTGCCTCCCGAGTGCTGGGATTAAAGGCGTGCGCCACCACGCAAGGCTTAAAAGGGTTGTCTTAAAACATTTATAGACATAAATTTTATTAGATGTTGATTCACATTTTTAAATAGAATCTAATATTCTACAGGAAAAAAAAAATATTTGCCACACACCCTCCAATCCAGCCTCTGCACTGTTCTGGGACATTTCTTCTTCACCTTTTCATGCCCAGGACCTCCTTTGAATTGCTTGCTCTCAGTTTTTAACTTCTGCCACAATCCTCTTGTCAGACTCTCAGTCTTATATCACAACTTAGTCCCTTCACAGATAGGTTGGTAATGCGCTCCCCATTATTACCATTTTTGTGTGCCCCACCTCCCTTGTGTTGGTGATCAAATTCAGGACTTCACACACACAGAACAAGCCCTCATATCATTTACTATAAAAAGTCACACAAATAGGAAGCAATTTTTAAAGGAGGCATTTTGCATAAACAAGAATCAATACAACTAAGATATAAAGTGATCACTTAAGGATTATTCAATTTCTGAGCTCTCTCTCCTACAAATGTACAGTGTATATTTAAAAAAAATCCCTTAAAACATTTTAATTCTAAACATCTAAACTAATAACCTGGAGACACACAGGAATATACAAGGCTGTCTATATGCACACTTCATAAATATTATGTACTATGTGTAGATATGCAAATTGAAATTTTAGGATTAATTTATAAATTTAAAGTTTAAACTTGTTACATTAATCTAAAAATATAAGCAATGACAAAAATTTTAGTATAAAATATATTTACTTTTATAAACTTAATTATCAATCATAGCTATAAAAGGAAAAGATGAAAATTAAATCATCCTTAATATGTTGACTGAAATGGGAAGATGACTGAAGACATGAGCAGAGAAAGGGTGGAGCATGGACAGCCAAACAGGGAATAAAGGGTGTAAAAGATACAGAGCAAAGTTAAGATATAGGGTGAGTCCTTATTCCTAAAGGAACCCAAGACCAAGGTAGCACTATGCAGCATGGCATTCCCTGACGCTAAAGAGTTGGCTGGGATGACAAGCTCATCTTAACTTAGGGTTTTTGATGAATTTATGTCATATCTGCACTAGGTCTTACACAAGCACAAACCTGAATGTGTTAAGAGTATTATTTTAAGTTACTAAACACAAGTAAATTATGACTACCAGAAAAGCTGCCTCTAGAACTTAACTTTGTTTTACTCAGAACACAACACATATATCACCTCACCTGATGTTGATACCTTGCTTGTATATTTTACAGGCATCAGAAGGCAGAATTCGGGAAAGCAAAGGCACTGTAATTTCAGAAACAAAAGGTTAAAAAGTAACTAAAGTCTAAGAAATTTGTAAAATTTTTAAATAGCAGCACAGTAAACATTTTAGTAATTTACCAAATGTTGATGGTTGCCTTTCAGTTATCTCCCTCTCAGAATCCTGCTCAGCTGCGGTGTCAATGTACTTTACTATGCGCGTATCCCCACCTACTTCGAAGAGTAAGTAACAGCTAACTCCACTTCAGACTGCCAAGTGATACCAATGAGAAAACACTATCTGGGGTCACTAAACACCCCTTTATGCTAAACAGGAAATCCTGGGTCTAAAAGATCGCTTAAATATCATTTAGAAAAACAGTAGAAAAGTAACATATAAAAGTAACAAGACATCTTTGAGGCAGCTGTATTTAAGCTTGAGTCCTAACTAGATACCCTTGCTACTTAGGCTCACTATGCGCCTCAATTCCAAAGTCTGTACAAGAAAACCCACACCCTTTACCAGTCAACTTCTATCCTCCTAGGGTCTCTCACTGAACTGGGAGCTCATCAATTTGGCTAGAATCCCTGGACACCTTACCTCCACTTCTCAAGCACAGGATTACAGGCATGCACTGCTATGCATCCAGCATTTTACACAGGTGCAAGTATTAGAACTCAGGTCCTCATGCTTGAACAGCAAGCACTTTACCACCCGAACATCTCCCTAGGCCCTAAGTTATGAGTGCACACACCTAATGCATTCTGAAAGTGTAACTTGTATTAAAGGGTATCAGTGTCAATGCAATGCTCCAAACTAACTTGTATTTATCAGTCTTCTATGGGCTTCTAACTTTAAAATGTCTATTATTTTTCAAGCTGTAAAATGTATACTACTACTCGTTTTTAGTAAGATCTAGAAAGGCCTATTAATAAACAGTATATAACAAAATGTACTATACATATATAGAGAATATCATTGTAGCATATAAAATAATTAGAAAATGTATATGAAATGAAAATAACTTCCAAATTATACTCAATTATATAAAATGGAATATACTTCACATTTTTTTTTTCGAGGCAGGGTTTCTCTGTATAGCCCTGGCTGTCCTGGAACTCACTTTGTAAACCAGGCTGTCCTGGAACTCAGAAATCCGCCTGCCTCAGCCTCCCAAGTGCTGGGATTAAAGGCGCGCGCCACCATGCCCGGCTCAATACCTATTTTAAAGTTAAATAACACTAATCATTTAAATTACTTTATAACACAAAAGTTAACTCAAATGCTGGTAAAAATATGTTTATTGAATACAAATTTATTAAATTCTAATAAAAATAAAATTAAGCTGGGCATGGTGGTACATGATTTTAATCCGAGCACTCGAGAGGCAGATGGATCTCTGAGTTCAAGGCCAGCCTTGTCTACAGAGCAAGTTTCAGGACAGAGAAGTCTTGTCTTGAAAAGCCAAATAGCCAGGTGGTGGCGCAAGCCTTTAATCCCAGCACTTGGGAGGCAGAGGCAGGCGGATTTCTGAGTTCGAGGCCAGCCAGGTCTACAAAGTGAGTTCCAGGACAGCCAGGGCTACACAGAGAAACCCTGTCTAAGGGGGGGGGGGGGGAAGCCGAATAAATAAAGATATAATAAAATAAAATTTAATTTTTCAATTAGCTTTTAAAAAAAAAGTATGGGCCATTTTCATGAAACTTTGTTTTTGGACATTAAGTTTTCTCTGAGCAGATTCACATCTGATAAGAGGAGAACCACTTCTGTTGCTATGGTAAATTAATAAATGGGTGCACAATCAAAACCTTTTATAAATAACACGTTCTATCTTGACAGTGGCCATGAAGCACTTAAGGGGCAAAATGACTGAAAGATGATAAAATAAAAAGAATGTTAAGCAAATTCTTAGAAATTATAGAACTATACTTCAAACTTTCTTAAAATGATTACTCTAATAATCCCATAATTTTTCATTTTTAAGTTCTTAACATTAAATTATAATATTTTTAAATCTTTACTTTCTGTTTTACTTGTATGTTTGTGTAAGCCTGAGTATGCACGCTATCTACAGATACCAGAAGAGGGCATTCAATTACCTGAACTGGAGTTACAGGCAGTTTGTGAGCTGCCTGATGTGGGTGCTGGAACTGAACCTGGGTCCTCTGCAAGAGCACAACTGCTCCTAACCATTGAGCCCCAGTCCTCTTTTTAAAAGGTCTCATACTGTAGTACTCTAACTAAACATGGCCTGACTTAGCATGGCTTTGAACCTGTAGCTACAATTCTGCCTCAGCCCCTGTGGTATTAGGATTGCAAATATAAGATGTAAGACTAAATTACTATAGTTTTCAAGCTTGTTTTTGTTACAAAAAATATTTTTAGGTAGTTTTCCATCTTAAAAACTAAAATTTTGAGAACTGCCTCTCTAGCTGGGAATGGAATATTACTAGCAGGTACAACTAGTAGTTGTTACAATGATTATGCTAAACACAATGAAGACAAGCATCAAATGTGTCATGCTAATATGTCTATAATTGCATTTTTTTAATAAAACATAGCACACTCTTACCCCAGCTTTGAAAATCCCAGTGAAGTTCTAGGTAAAAGTCACCTAACTGAGAAATAAAATAAGAAAAATTACTAAATGTACTTTAGTTATAAGCTCTGATACTTACAATGTTACCCCTGTCCCCATCCCTACCCCAAAAAACTACCTGATTTCATTAAAGATCTAAAGATAAGAGGAGAAATAAGAAATTATTTTTATATTTATGTTTGGATTTGAAAAAAGAACACGATTATCAAAATACCTTCTTGTAACACCAACATCACGAAGATGTGGCCACCAACCATGACACCATAATGCACCTCTTCTAGAGTACCTGTCTAATTTATGAAATGTTAATATCTTCCCAGTTCAAAGAAAATATGCTTCTACCAAAAACTCACATTATAACCCCAGAATTTTACTTCAATTACTTAATTTAAAAATAACTTTCACCATTTATTAATCCTTAACTGGTGAGAATTTAAATTCATTTTAAAAGACTGCTAAAGGGGATGAAGAGTTCAGAGGTTAAGAGCACCTGCTGCTCTTGCAAAGGACCAAATTCAGTCCTGAGCGCCCACGCTGGACAACTCACAACTGCCCATAATTCCAGCTCAAGTGCCCTGGGCACCCTACTTACCTACATACACCAACACACCTACACATGCACACCTACACATACAAACACACTTTTAGATTCTTTTTAAAATTATAATTAACTGTCTTAGAATCAACTTACCTCTTTTAGGGCTTTTAACAACCTAGGTCGTTTTTCTCCAACACTCTCCCTAGATTGCTGCTTGAGTTTCCTTAGAAGAGCTGTGACTAGAATTTAAAAGAAACAACTGATTTGTAATTTTCTTTATTTTTTTCTATGATTAAGTTTCTAAAATTAATGTTATCGCTTTTTAAAATTTTTAAATTTATATTACATTACTGTGTGTGTGTGTGTGTGTGTGTGTGTGTGTGTGTGTGTAATATGTGGGCATGAATGGATGTAAACAGACTCTGCTGTGCCCAAAAATTAGACAGTGCCCAACAGAATTTTCAAAACTATCATAAAGCCATATGCCATGACATAAACCCACACAAACATACAATGAACAGGCCCTAGAGACCAAAGATAACCCTGTGTGAACAAAAAGCCATAGCTATCTATGGAAATCACAGGAAATGCTGGAAATTATGGAAAAGAATTAAAGTTATATCCATTTTTCCCCAGATGTGCTTAAGCCATTATTGCTCATCAGGTAAACATTTTAAGGCAGAAAACCAATATAACAAAATCTGAAATTGAAATTAAATAGTCCTTGAGAAGTAGTTTAGCATTTTCTAATTTTTTTTTTTTCTTTTTTCTTTATCTTTTTCTGAGACCACCTCTCCTAAATCCTGGGCTGGCCTAGAACTGACTATGTAACAGAAGAAGGCCTCAACTTCTGATCTTTCTGCCTCTACTTCCCCAGTACTCACATGCCCAATTTTACATAGTGTTGAAGATCAAACTCAGAGATTTATAAATATTATGTATTCTACCAATTGAGCTACATTACCAGCCCTGACTGCTTATTCTATAACACAAAACATTAATAAAAGTAGCAGAAATTAAACAAAAAGACAAGTAGATCACAAAGCTTTTGCTAATAATTTATATTAATTTTTTCTGATTCATCTAAAAAGTCTATGCTATAGAAAATTTCACAGAAGCACAGAAAAATGAAGACTTAAAAGCCATCTCCTTAAACACATCACAAATACAATCTCACACTGACATTCCTAAATACAGACAATTGGTTCAGTTAAGGCTTCTTTAAGAGTTCAAGGAAGGACAGTGGTGGTGTATGCCTTTAATCCCAGCACTTGAGAGGCAGAGGCAGGTGAATTTCTGAGATCGAGGCCAGCCTGGTCTACAGAGTGAGTTCCAGGGCAGCCAGGGCTACACAGAGAAACCCTGTCTCAAAAAAAAAAAAAAAAAAAAAAAAAACCAACAACAAAAACAACAAAAAAAAGAGTTCAAGTTAGAGTTTTTGTTGTTGTTGTTGTTTGCTTGCTTTTTTAATAAGGCAGGGTCTGATGAGCTAGCCTGGAGCTCACAACTTCCTGCCTGTACCTTTAAGTGCTGGGACTATTAGGAGTTAAATACTTCTCTTACGTGATAGGCTGTAGTGAAATATAAAATCGAGTAACTACAGACCTATCTTGAAGTTGGTTTTCGATGAGAATTGTTTCCTGGCTTTCCTCATAGATGACAAATTCAAATTGACAAAGACTTATTCTCTTCACTTTAATACACAAAAAGGTCTTACACATTTTTTTTTTTTTTTTTTTGGTTTTTCAAGACAGGGTTTCTCTGTATAGCCCTGGCTGTCCTGGAACTCACTTTGTAGACCAGGCTGGCCTCGAACTCAGAAATCCGCCTGCCTCTCTGCCTCCCGAGTGCTGGGATTAAAGGCGTGCACCACCACGCCCAGCTGGTCTTACACATTCTTTTACTGTGAATAAATGATCCTTGGAAGTTCCTCATTACTTTTCCCTTCACTTTGCTAACTGGTTAAAAAAAAAAATGAAAGAAAAAGGCTTCAGACACCCGCTACTCCTTTCTCGGGTGTCTTCAATATGTACATTTTAACTTTCCCCTGAAATAATTCAATGATGACAAGTATTTCTTGCTCTCATATGGATTTTTGATTATTCGTCCACAAGGAAAACTACAAAAAAGTATTACTACAAAAAGCACAAATGCCAATTTAATCTGTAAAAATACCATAGTATTATCATCATATATTACATTTTACAGTCAAATATGGCCTCATCATTCAAAGTTGTCCAAGAAATTCGGGCAATCTGCACATGTAATATGCGGATTACATATAGAACCGAATCCAAGAAAGAATTCAGAAAAATCCAAAACCTAGCACAAAAGACACATAGCAGCCCAAAACTAGTCAATGCTACAGAATTCTTCTTCAATAGACATGACAATTTTTTTTTATATAGCTATTCTTCATTGATTTTTCCTACCTGAACTATGAAATATTAATAGTAGCAGAGAGATGACGCTTCCTTTCAAACTAACAAATACACTTGATAAAAATAAGATCTTTGTATCAGGCATGACGGGTTTTTTTAAACAGTATGTTCAGAGATTAAAACATTCCATTCTGCAAGAAGCTACTTAAGCAAGAAAGTAAACAACTCAGAATAGCTTCATTCAGAAGTCCCCAAAACTGACCAGATTCACCAGGACCCTCTGTACCAGAGTTAGTAATAAAAGTTGAAGAGTACCCTCTCACATGAGGTTAGGCCAAGCTACAGAGACTAAGCAGACCAGACCAGCTGCCTGGAGGAAACAGAAACCAGCTAAACTGCCTGGGAGAGGTTTAGAATAACTGAGGCATCTGGAAAGGACACTCTGGAACCTGTTTATCTGACTTCAGGCTGTGCAGTGTGCTACAGGTTCCCAGTTTTGTGAGCTGGGGTAGGCTTTGGTGATATAATTGTCTTTGAGTCATTTCTGCTCCTGTAAATAGGCCCTCACCCTTATTTCTGTAAGTAATAACAATAAAACTCACTGATTCACCAAATTGGACTTTGGTGGTATCTGTACCTAAGGAAAAAATAGATAAAAGCCAAATTGAATTCTAAGGAGATTCTAGAAGGCTTTAAAGTTTAAGTGGCAGTTCACGTAGAACAATACAAGTAAATATTATCAAGCCTGACCTAGAAGTGGATAATCATCCCCAAGCAAAAGGTTATGCTAGTGGTGGAGATGGTTTGCCAGAGCCCCACACCCACACCCTCAACAGCCATGTAGGGAGGAGGCTACAGCCAATGTGCCAACCCAGAGCCCCTCTGACCCAGGGAGTCAGCAAGTGCAGCAGGAGAAAGCATGGCCACATTCACCTTTAGCCCTGAGTAGATCTGAGCAGATTAAGTCTGTCCCTGAGTATATCAAGTATAGAGAAATGTAGGGAGGCCCTGTGAAAGATGTCCAGGATAAGGAAACAAAATGACCCAAAGATTGAACCAAGAGACAGCACATTTCCTAGCTTCTAGCAAAGTCTACATCCACCAAAAGTAGGTAAGCACTGATAACATCATGATTAGATTTTATTCTGATTAGTACACTAATAATTATGCAAAAATAATAATTTGCAAGAAAAAACAATGAAGTCTTAACTTCAAATGTCTTAGCACCAATATAAGGAGGCTTTTCCACGTGACTCAACTGTTCTGCTACTCAATGCTAGAGTTCCCAAGTCATGGATAATTCATGTTTAAGCTTACAGATTTCTCAGTAGAAGTCACACCACAAGAAAACTATCTCAACACATCAATTTGTATTTTTAAAGTACTACTTACTCATCTGTCTGTCTCCATAGCTGATGGCTTCCGCAAGAGGGCTCCATCCCTGAGCATTTTTCACCTTCACTGGAGCATTGTGAGCCAACAGTAAATGTGCACATTCTGTAACATCAAATAGGAATAATGATCAGACATACAATTTCTAGAATCTTTAAATATGAGTGTTATACAAAAGAAACCAGACTACTACATATGTGAAATAATGCTGTTCTATGTATAATTAACTTATAAACTCCCATGTATATAATGCATAAGGTCCCCAGAGTCAAAGGAACTCAACCTACCTAAAAGTAAATTGGATACTCTCTGAAAAAAAGTATTCCTTCCTGTCTCTAAGGAATATCTGAAGTGCTTTACATGAACTAAAGATAAACTATAAACCTTAAGAGTAATTTATACAACTATATACAGTTCAGCTAAGCATGGTTGTGCATGCTTTTAATCTAAGCACTTGCAAAACAGAGGCAGGTAGATTTCTGAGTTATAAGGTGCTAACCTGCTCTATACCTTGAGTTCCAGACAAACCAGCGCAAAATGGTAAAACTGTCTCAAGAAAAAAAATCTACAACCCAAAAAGACCCAAAGGAGAATCTGCCTATCTGCTATGTCAATGAAGTGCTAATTATTTATTTCAGGAAGAAAAAAAGAAGCTAGGCTGGAGAGATGGCTCAGCGGTTAAGAGCACTAACTGCTCTTCTGAAGGTCCTGAGTTCAAATCCCAGCAACCACATGGTGGCTCACAACCATCTGTAATGAGATCATATGCCTTTTGGTATGTCTGAAGACAGCTACTGTGTACTTATATATAATAATAAATAAATCTTTGGGCCGGAACAGCAGGGCCAGAGGAAGCAGAGGTCTGAGTTCAATTCCCAGCAACCACATGAGGGCTCACAACCATCTGTGCAGCTACAGTGTACTCATATACATATAATAAATAAATCAGAAGGAGGAGGAGGAGGAGGACATTTGATTCCCTGGAAATAAGATTTACAAATGGTTGTGAACCACTGTATGAGTAGTGGGAACTGAACCAGGTTCTCTGAAAGCACAAGTGTTCTAACTACTGAGCCATCTCTCTAGCCCTGGTTAAGTGATTTTCAATGACAAAACTGAGGCTGACAAGATGGCCCACTGGTAAAGGCTCTTGCTACCAAGAGGTAATAACCTGAACTTCAATCCCCAGGACCCATGTGGCAGGAGAACCAACTTCCACAAGTTGTCCTTTGATTTCCATACACATGCAGTAGTGTGTATGAAGCCACATGCATACACACAAATATGTTTTAATGACAACTATGACTAAGTTAAACATTAAAAGTATTTACTAACCTTTATTTCCTAACATCACAGCAAGATGTAAAGGAGTGTTTCCTAAAATTGAAAACAAAATTAAATTAGAAGCCATAACAACATAAGAAATTTTATTTAAATGTGGTTTCAGCTCCTTCAGGATTGACACATTTTAAGCAGAAATTACACTTCTGTTTTCTGTGACAAATTCAGAAGGGGGCAAAAAGTACAGCCCAGAGTACTTTCCCTGACCTGCCCAAAAGCAACCAGCAGGGCATTTACTCTCTGAGATGTTCCCAAAGACTTGTCAGGTTCCTTCTGGTGCTCATCATACCAGTCTTTGTGGGGACATAACTATTCATGTGGGGACAGAAAACAATAAGAATCAGTCTTAATCCTCAAGAAGTTCAGAGTTCTTTCACTATATGAGACAGGACTCTTTAATAACTGTTAAACACCAAGATATCAAGAATCTCTTTAGGGAACTGCAGAGATGGGTCAGAGAGATATTTTGTCATATTTAACTTCTATTAATAATCCCAGTATACAGTTCTTCTGAACATAATTAAAGGCTATACTTCAACATTTTATCAAGGAAAAAGCAATATGTAGCAAAAAGTTTTCCAAAGATCAGTCAAAACTGAAGAAGCTAATGAAAAATCAAGTTAAATAGTAACCAGACTAGAAGTCAACAGGCTCTACACATAAATCAAGGGGAAAAGACTACAGCAAATAATAATACATTAACTACAAAGCCTGTGTTTGAAAATTGCAAACTGTTTTTGGGAAGCTGAGGCAGGAAATTCTCCAGCTTTAGGATAGAGCCCAGACTACACAATAAGACCAGTCTCAAAAATTGTAGGGATAGGTGACAGGGACACAAATATAAATAAATGCAAGAAGGGTTAAGGGAGGGTAACAGCAGATCACTTGCTTTTCGAAAACACAGTATTAAAAGATTTTATCTGGGCTAGAGATGGCTTAGTGGTTGAGAGCACTTGCTGTTCTTCCAGAAAACACAAGTTTGGTTCCTAACACCTACACCAGGCTGCTCACAACCAAATGTAATTCAAGCTCCAGGGGAAATGATACCTGTGGCCTCTATAGGTACCTGCACTCACATGTACATACCCACATATAGGTAAACAAGACAAACACTCATGGACACATAACTAAAAGTAATAAAAACTGGCCAGGTATATTGACATTAATCTTTAATCCCAGCACTTGACAGGCAGAGGCAGGTGGGTCCCTGAATTCAAGGACTGTCAAGGCTACATAGTACAGGTCTATCTCAAATCAAACAAACAAACAAACAAACAAATAAATACATAAAAATCTTTTTCTTAACCTTTTGGTTTTTTGAAAATATATTTGACTTTTGTCATTTATGAGCATGTGTGTGTAAGTTTACCATGTGTTCAGGTGCCTGGAGGTTACATGGATCCCCTGGCAACAGAAGCTGCAAGGGGCTGTGAGTGACCAAACATTGAAGCTGGAAATTGCACTGGGTCCTCTGGAAGAGCAGCAAATCTTCTGAACCTGGTGCGAGCGACTTCTCCAGTCCTGTTTTGGTCTTGGACTGCCTGAATAGCCACTGTAGCTCCAGAAAAGGTCAGAGTAGAGGTGCCATCCTCACAGGGAAGATAAACAGACTAAGATTCCATGGACAGAAAGTCTCTTTCGGTTTTCATCTACTTATTTAAAACACTGAGTATTTACTATGTTTTAAAAACAACATGTGGTGGTTTGAATATGCTTCGCCTTAGGGAGTAGTAGAGGTGTGGCCTTGTTGGAGGAAGTGTGTCATTGTAGGGGTGGGCTTTGAAGTTTCTACCAGTGCCAGTGCAGAAGAGTAGATCTTCAGCTCCTCCTGAACCTTGGCCTGCCAGGAAGCTGCCATGATCCCACCTTGATGATAATGAACCTCTGAACCTGTAAACCAGCCCCAATTTAATGTTGTACTTTATAAGAACTGCCTTGGTCACAGTGTCTCTTCACAGCAATGGAACCCCTAAGGCATCATCTGAAACGTTTCCCAGAGGACATATGACAAATGGCTAGAGAAGACAGCACTAAGACTCTACTGCAAAATAAAACAAACGTTGGAACTGACTTTCCTGCCACTCCCCACCAGCCCATGTGGTTGATATGAACTTAGGGATTCTAGGCATTATTTCTATTTCTTTTGTTTTCTCCTTTTTTCCTTTTTTGTTTGTTTGTCTGTCTGTTTAGTTGGTTTTCAGACATGGTTTCTCTGTGTAGACCTGTCCACCCTGGAACAAAATCTGAAGACCAAACTGACCTCAGCTCAGAGATTCTCGTGCCTCTGCCTCCAAGAATGCTGAATTTAAAGTCATGGACCACCACGTTCTGGTCATTTTTTCTAATTCTAGCCTCATGGTTTCTATTGCATATGCAACCTTAGCAAAGTTCTGTGCCCCTCTGGACTCTTTTTTGATAGAAACTCGGTAAGAGCCTTTTAAGAAAATCATTTGACAAAGTCTATTTAAAGAGTAAAACTAGCAGGGCATGGTGGCGCACGCCTTTAATCCCAGCACTCAGGAGGCAGAGGCAGGCGGATTTCTGAGTTCGAGGCCAGCCTGGTCTACAAAGTGAGTTCCAGGACAGCCAGGGCTATACAGAGAAACTCTGTCTCGAAAAACCAGTAATAATAATAATAATAATAATAATAATAATAATAATATTTTTAAAAAATAAAAATAATTTAAAAAAAAAAAGTTGGATGTGGTAACACATGCTTGAAATCCCAGAGTTGTAGAAACAAAGAAAGGCACATAAAATAAAAATCTAAAAGAAAAAGTTTTAATAGCTAGGCTAGGGGAGGGGAGGCAGCTAGAGTAATAGCTAACCTGCAGTAATGGGTACAGGATAGAGACAAGACAGCTCTGTCGGGACTGTCCTAAGCCAGACAACCTGGGTTCAATTCAATCCTGGGACCAACACAATGAAGGAAAGACTTAATTCTCCACAAGTTGTCCTTGGATCTTCACATACAGCCATGCAGAAATAAATTCAGCCAAAAAAAAAAAAAATTACCAATCTTAGAGTTTAACAGAGACATTATGAAACTACAGAAGAGCACAGCAGTGCCTCTTCCCTGAGTGTGCCAAAAAGGGGCATGGTTGCACCTTTTACAGGCAAGAGCCCATAGCTGCTTTAATCATAAGTGATATAAAGGCAGCTAAATTAATACACACACACACACACACACAAAAATGAATTTTGGTGGGTAAAGGACAGGAGTATTTTTTAAGGATATATAGAATTCTAATTATTCTGAAAAGAATTTAGCTTTTAAAAATGATAAATATAGGGCTGGTGAGATGGCTCAGCGGGTAAGAGCACCCGACTGCTCTTCCAAAGGTGATAAGTTCAAATCCCAGCATCCACATGGTGGTTCACAACCATCCGTAACAAGATCTGGTGCCCTCTTCTGGATTGTCTGAAGACAGCAACAGTGTACTTACATATAATAAGTAAAATAAATCTTTAAAAAAAAAAAAGTGTCTGAAATTATGAAATTATTATGACATCTTTTAAAAAAAAATGATAAATATATAACTAGAAGCTCAACAATCAGTAATTCCAAAATTATAGTAGTTCCTATGACATCCACTTATCTCTTAACAATCATTAACTTGCAAAGGGAATGTTTTGACCATTTTCAAAGACACTTTAAGGCATGTAACTAAAGGCAAAGATAAAACACAGCTACTACTAGACCATGTCTAAATAACATCCTACTAATACACTAGGGTTACAATTCAACTGTTTAAGTCGGGATCTAATTCTCTATAGCAGTCAAATGTGCTTGTTACAACAGCAGAGTGGTGAAGACCGGCAATACTCAGGTTCAAAGTTAAAACTCCAAGAAGGGAGGGAGAGGAAACGTTCCCTAAAACCCAGAAAACCTGCCTGGATGTGAGATAGCCCGACGATTTTGGAAAAACTGCCGCAGAGACAATGCAACTTGTCTCGAGATGCTCAGGTGGACAAGAAAACATCCTTTCTGCACCCTGACCCCTGGCAAGCTCGCTGCACCCGAAAGACTCGGGGGTTTTCCGCCAGGGGAAAACACGGTGCGGGAGAAGGAGCCGGGAACCCGGAGGCCGACGGTCACCCCCACCCCACCCCACCCCACCCCGGAGAGGACAGAAATCAGGCAAAGCCAGCAAAGCTCACCATGATTATCTTTCTGTCCGATATTGTGCGTGCGGATGAGCGAGGACAGTCTCCTCACGTCCCCCTTAAAGACGCACTCGTGAACCGGGTAGAGCGAGGGGCAGCCGCCTCCTTCAGCAACCAAAGCGGGGTTGCTGCCGCCCAGGCAGGCCGGGGCCGGGCAGGGGGCAGTCAGTGCGTTGTGCTGCGGCGGAGCCGGAACGCCGGGGCCGGGCGCGGCGGGCGCCTTCAGCTGCAGCCGGTGGTGGTGGCTGAAGATCTTATGGCAGGCCTTGCCGCCCTTGCCGCTGCCGCCGCCCGGTCCGCTTCTGCCCGCGGTGAAGGCGCCGCCGAGCGCGGCCGTCGCCTCCTCTTCGCAGGGCTCCAGCACGTCCCCGTCCTCTTTGCTGGGCTTGTGGTCCCTCCGCAGGGAGCGGATCTTCTCCCCGGTCATCGCCGCCGCGGCGCGCGGGACAGACTCCTGGAGGCTCACCGCGGGCCGAGCCCGCGCGACGGCGGCGCCGGGCGATTAGAGCGGCGGCCGCGAGCCTAGCACGCAGCATGAACTCCCGGGGCGACCGCGGGTCCGCGACACCCGCATCTCCCGGAGGGGGCGGCCCTCGTCGCGGACGAGAAGAGCCGCAGCTCAAGAGCCCACGACCCGTGGCACGACGCCGGGCCCCGCCGCCGCCGCCGCCGCCACCGCCTCCTCACTCGGAAAGACCCGGCGCAGCCATCTTTCCCCGGCTCCTCTCGCGAGAGCAACGGAGGAAAAGCCGCGGAGTGTTAGAGGGCCGCTCCGGCGCTTGAGTCTGGGTCCGGGTAGCGCCTGCGCTACCCTTGCACAGGGTTCCACCCTGGGCTGGGCCCTGCGGCTGAATTCAGACCCAGACTCAGAGCGCTAACCTGGTGCGCTGGGCCTTCGCAAAGAAGGAGGTCAACGACAATTACGAACTCTAGCTTAAAGGCTGAAACGAAACCCTGTTTGTGAACCTCCCAGAGAGCGACTTCGGAAGACACCACCGGATGTCGGACTTGACGTCACTCAGCTGCGCTGGACCTTCAGTAAACACTCGCTAGGAATCTGCTGGGTTCCCTAACCTGTACTTGCCCAGGCTGGCAAGGCTGTAGGAGAGATGGCCAGGTAACACAGGAAGAGAAGTAAATTTAGTGTTCGAAGGATCTGAAAGTTGATCTTGGAGGAATTTAAGGCCTAACTTTGGAATTCAAAGACTGTTTATTACACCGTGAGAGGAGGATTTTTCAAACAGCTGTTAGTTGAGTGTATTTGGGACAAACGTCAGAGTTAAAGTATGTGGGGGATGCGGAATAAATGTTTTAAATAAGTGGGCAGTAACCCGGTGAGAGATGATGAAAGCATGCCCCGGGATGCATAGAGTCTGGAAAAGGATTAAGACTTTAAGGAGTCTGCCGGGCGTGGTGGCACACGCCTTTAATCCCAGCACATGGGAGGCAGAGGCAGGGGGATTTCTGAGTTCGAGGCCAGCCTGGTCTACAAAGTGAGTTCTCTGTCTCGAAAAAACAAAAAACAACAACAACAACAACAAAAAAACCTCCTTAAAAATGAGTTTAAATTATTATTGAAGTTGAAGGTCCTTGGTGTTTTTCCACAGTTTGGAAATTTGGACATAAATTCTTAGGAAGTAGAAAACAGAGCTTAGATCAGATTCAGAAATTGCACAGTAACCCAGAGAAATAGAATGGTGTAGAACAGAAGTGCCATAAGACGTATAGAATTGAATAGTCGAGGTAATGAGTGGGAATCAAAGCACTGTTTGTGTGATGAAATTGTGAACATTTAGAAAACTAAACTGAACATGGTGGCTCACATCAATAAATTCCAGCACTCCACCAGAAACTGAGGCAGAGAAAAGGATCACATGGATTCAAGGCTAGCCTGAGCTACAGAGTGAATGCTGTCCCAAAATTAGTAGATGGACCAGTGAGATGACATGCCACCTAGCATTCAATCCCTAGGACCCACGTGGTAAAAGAAGAGAACCACTCCAACATATTGTCCTCTGGTGCATACACACACACACACACACACACACACAATTAGTCTAAAAAAAAATCAGTAAAGAATAGGTAGGCAGCCAAAGTCATATACCTAATTACTGGCTGCTACCTCTTGATGGATGTAAAAACTCCTAAGTGTTCTTTCAAGCATCATGAACATTTTTTTAAAGATTTATTTATTTATTATATGTAAGTACACTGTAGCTGTCTTCAGACACTCCAGAAGAGGGCATCAGACTTCGTTACGGATGGTTGTGAGCCACCATGTGGTTGCTAGGATTTAAACTCGGGACCCTCGGAAGAGCAGTCGGGTGCTCTTACCCGCTGAGCCATCTCACCTGCCCCAACATTTTTTTTTTTAAGACAACCTATTGTGGTGGTGTATGCTTACAATCCCAGCAGACAGGAAGGTTTCCTCAAGTGACTGTTCTCAAAAAACAAACATCTCGCCGGTCATGGTGGCGCACGCCTTTAATCACAGCACTCAGGAGGCAGAGGCAGGTGGATTTCTGAGTTTGAGGCCAGCCTGGTCTACAAAGTGAGTTCCAGAACAGCCAGGGCTACTCAGAGAAACCCTGTCTCGAAAAACCAAAAACAAACAAACATCTCATCCCTTTAAACTTTGAGGTTTAAGGCTTATGTAATGGGTAGTGACATAAAAATATGAGTACTATCGAAGATATTTAGTATAAGAAAAATGTAAATTCTGAGATTCTGTAACATCCCAATATAACATAAGAGGGGAAATTATAGTTTGAATTGACACAAATCAAATTTCAGAGCATCTTTGCGGAGGGCTTGGAGAGGAGGATCAGCAGTTGAGAGAAGTGGCTGCTTTTTCCAAAGACCTGGGATTCAGCTTCCTGTACCCACATGACAGTTTACAGCTATCTGTAAGTCCCGCAGTTTCAGATGACCTAACACCCTCACACAGATATACATTCAGGCAAAACACCAATCATATAAAATAAAAATAAACAAAATCATTTTTGTTGTTGTTTTTTTGTTTTTTTTTTTTTTTGAGACAGGGTTTCTCTGTGTAGCCCTGGCTGTCCTGGAACTCACTTTGTAGACCAGGATGGCCTCGAACTCAGAAATCCGCCTGCCTCTGCCTCTCGAGTGTTGGGATTAAAGGCGTGCGCCACCACTGCCTGGCTAACAAAATCATTTTTTAAGTCTTTGTGGGGCTGCCGAGATGGCTCAGTGGTTAAAAGCACTGACTGCTCTTCCGAAGGTAATAAGTTCAAATCCCACCAACCACATGGTGGCTCACAACCATCCGTAATGAAATCTGATGCCCTCTTCTGGAGTGTTTGAAGACAGCTACAGTGTACTTACATATAATAAATAAATAAATAAATAAATAAATCTTTAAAAAAAGTCTTTGTGGAGGAAGTAGTATCTGAAAGAGGTTTTAAAGAACTTATGAAAGCTCAGTCTCCCCAGTCCCTTGGGTTGTTTTATTGGGTTTTGTTTTGTTTTGTTTTTTAACTTTCTGATAATGCTATATCTGCATTATATCTAATAAAGATGAATATATATACACAAATTGGGTTTTTATAAAATTCTGAAATAATTTTGATACACTTTTTTTTTAAAGATTCATTTTATTTATTATATGTAAGTACACTGTAGCTGTCTTCAGACAATCCAGAAGAGGGCGCCAGATCTTGTTACAGATGGTTGTGAGCCACCATGTGGATGCTGGGATTTGAACTTATCACCTTCGGAAGAGCAGTCGGGTGCTCTTACCCGCTGAGCTATCTCACCAGCCCCCTTGATACACTTTTTAATTCATATTATGCTCCCAGAAAATCTATTCCAAATATTAGTGACAAGAGTTTGCTGTGGTATTGAAGAAGTCTATGGCAGGAAAAAAACATTAGGATCGTTGTTGGAAATCTCCTTCCCTATCAGCAACCCAGTCTCCTGAATTATGTTTCCTGTCTTTCCTTATTCCTCATTCTCCATTACAATTTCCATGTGCCTCCTTCATCTTCTTGTACTTTGAGTTCTGTGAGGAGGGAGCCATACTTAACATTGCAGTGTCAGGGACCAGAAGCTGCTCCAGTGCTGGCACCTGCAGCACCCTCAGGTGTGCTTTGATGTTTGTTTGTTTGTTTGGTTGGTTGGTTGGTTTGGTGTGGTTTGGTTTGGTTTTTTGAGACAGGGTTTCTCTTTGTAGCCCTGGCTGTCCTGGAACTCACTCTGTAGACCAGGCTGGCCTCGAACTCAGAAATCCACCTGCCTCTGCTTCCCAAGTGTTGGGATTAAAGGCATGTGCCAGCACACCCGGCTTCAGGTGTGCTTTGAAAAGACCTCTGCTCTCCTAAAACCAGACCAGCCGGTTAAAGCAGAATTTGGATTTACTAAGAGGAGTCAAACATGTTTAAGGACAAAAAGAGAAACACTTAGCCCAAATGGCCTTCTCAAGAGTGTCACACTCAAGTATCTTAACAGTCAGCTAGTTGTGGTCATTCCTAAATTTACACCATTCAAAGGGTTTCCACAAACTAACTCACTCCTCCTCCCCTCTCTCTTAAACCATGTAGTAGTTCCTGGGATACTTTGGATAAAGGAGAAGAGCCGTCCCAGCCTCTGCCTATCTCAAACCCTGAGCTTGGTTCGCTACTATTTAACCTTGCTTGAAGTACCTCTACATAGCATATTCTCTCTGGGAAACCATATTAGAAAATTCAATCAGTTGTACTGGGAAAAAAAATCACAAGAGATTCACCTGCCTCTGCCTCATGAGTGCTGGAATTAAAAGCATTTGGAAGAAATACATGGTTGCATTCCTTGGAACAGGAATACAGAACCATTTGTAGTTGAGATTACAGGTGAGGCATAGTCCAGTCTTTGAGAAACAGATTATTCATAGACACTAATGAATTTCAATTGTCTTTACTATAAGATGGCTTTCTTTTTTTTTTTTTTTTTTTTTTTTTTTGGTTTTTTTCGATAAGATGGCTTTCTTAAACCAAGCAGGCTGGTTTATCAATTAGCCTGTTGATGCAAAACATAGTTCTCACTTAGAAGGGCATTGGAGAGAGTTGCTCTGAGCCTTAGTGGGAACATCAATTTGGATTGCTCTGAATGGCAGGTTCCAACATGGATGAACTTTCATGGATGCAAAACAAAAGAAAGTCATAAATCCATGCATTTACTTGAATATATTGATGGAGACTTCCAGTAGGCAGTTATACCAAGTGGGGAGAGTGCTGCTGTGGGTGTGGAGGTTGACTGGCTCTCTCTGCTTTGTGATTAGTGAAAACTAGTCATCTCCTAAATCTATACTTTCCAAAGGTTTTGCCTGATAATTACCAGAGGTGGGCAATGAATGAATGTTAAGAGGACTGTGGTGGTTTGAGAAGGAATGGCCGCTCTAGAGTCATGTGTTTAAATGCTTGGTCACTCACCAGAGAATGGAACTAATAAAAGGTGTGGCCTTCTTGGACTAGGTATGGCCTTATTGGAAAAAAAATGTGTCGCTTGGGGTGGGCTTTGAAGTTTCAAATGTTCAAGCCAGGCCAAGTGTCTCTGACTTCTTTCTGCTGATGATCTGGATGTAGAACTCTAGGCTCCTTCTCCAACACCATGTCTACCTGTGTGTTTGTCATGCTTTTTTACCATGATAATAGACAAAACTTCTGAACTTGTTGGACAGTCCCAATTAAGAGTTGCCATGAGGGCTGGTGAGATGGCTCAGCTGGTAAGAGCACCCAACTGCTCTTCCGAAGGTGATAAGTTCAAATCCCAGCATCCACATGGTGGCTCACAACCATCCTTAACGAGACCTGGCGCCCTCTTCTGGAGTGTCTGAAGACAGCTACAGTGTACTTATATATAATAAATAAAATAAATCTTAAAAAAAAAAAAAAAAAAAAAAAAGAGTTGCCATGATTAGCCTGCCATGATTGCACACACCCTTAATCCCTGCACTGGGAGGCAGAGACAGGTGAATTTCTGAGTTCAAGGCCAGCCTGGTCTACAAAGTGAGTTCCAGGACAGCCAGGGCAGATCATGATGTCTCTTCACAGGAATAAACCCTAACCAAGACAGGGACCAAATAATTTGTCTCTGGATCTACAACATTCCAATTTTCCGCAAACTGTCAATTGATAGAAATCAACTTGTAGAATCATTAATATATTTGTGACTCTTTTGTTTCTGAAAACTTCACAAGTCAGAGACAAAGCATGTAACTCTTGAGCTAGTATCTTCATGTAATAAAAGCAATAATATCACCACATTCTTTCTTGTTCAGAAGTACTAGAGAAAACAATTTTTTAAAATCTCTTGGGTTAGCAGGGTGTGAGGGTGCACGCCTTTAATACCAGCACTCAGGAGGCAGAGGCAGGCGGATTTCTGAGTTTGAGGATAGCCTGGTCTACAGAGTGAGTTCCAGGACAGTCAGGGCTACACAGAGAAACACTATCTCGAAAAACCAAACAAACAAACAAACAAACAACCCCTCCTGCGTTATATTTTCTAAACACATGAGTCCTACAATTGAGAGCAGTGGTTAGTGCTCTCAGTTGTCCTTGAGCAATGTTAGTTTCTAATGTGAACATTAGTGCAGGATTAGGCTACATCCTTCCCTTCCTCCCATTGTATGGGTTGATATTTCAAGCTGTCACAACCATCTAGAATATGGTTTTCTATCCTCTGTATTGTTGAGTCTAAAAGCATTTTGGTTGTAGAATTGCCATAGATCTTCCACCAGTGAGATTGGCCTCTTCAATATCTCCCAACACCCACACCAGTTCTCTGAAAAGTGAAGGAAAAAAAAAAACTGATGTGACCAATACCTTTTCCAAGCACTTTACTCCCTTGGTCTGTATCTCTCTGTATCTGCTTCCACTTCCTTCCTGTGGTCAACACTTTTCTTTGTAATATTTCCGTTCAGTGGTTTAGTCTGATTCCTCCCAAGACATGAGTAGAAATCTGAGAGGCAGGGATTGCCAAGGAAACCACAGAGCCCATTGGTGCTAAAAGTTCTTAAAGGAAGCAGCTCCTCTGAGACAGATAAAACACATCGTTCTGGAGATAGAGGAAGAAAAAGTGCCAGGAACCTGATGATGCCACATTAAAGAGGCAAAAGAAAAGATAAATGTCAGAAACACACACACAGTAGTTTGAGTATAAAAGGATGATTATAACAGTAATAATCTTTATTTTAATATATACATAGGTATTAATATACAAGTATATCCTATATATTAAGCATTGTAAGGGTCCATGATTTACCAAAGAATGATGCCTTGGACTCAAATTAGTGTGTAAATGCAAAGAGTGTTTTATTCAGCAGAAATCCAGCATGTTGGAGTCTCCCATTACCAAAAGAGACAACCAAGTGAACTCACAGGCCCAATTTAAAGCACATTATGGGAATTTCGGGGAGCGGGGAGGTGACCTTTATCTTGCTCCATCTCTAGGGACTTTCCAGAACCATTTCTGGGGTGTGGGAGCTAGAAACTGTTGCTGAGGAGGTCTGGAAACTGTTGGCTGAGAAAGTCTAAAAACTGTTGCTGACCCATTGTCCTTGCCTCAGGCCAGGTGGCAGGGCAGCTTCTGAGGCCTGGACTTGCCTGGACTTGCCTGGTTCTTGGAAACAGAGATTTAGGCCTTGTCTCCTGAACTGTCAATTTGAAGCCTGTCATGGAGTCAGCCTATCCTTCTCAGCTTGTGTCTGTTAATGAGTTCCCCATACAGAAATGTGCATCCTCCTGTAGAAGGAATATATAGCACACATCAAGAACTCTTCCTAATGCCAGACGTGGTGGCGCACGCCTTTAATCCCAGCACTCAGGAGGCAGAGGCAGGCAGATTTCTGAGTTCGAGGCCAGCCTGGTCTACAGAGTGAGTTCCAGGACAGCCAGGGCTATACAGAGAAACCCTGTCTCGAAAAACAAAAACAAAAACAACAACAACAAAAGAACTCTTCTTGAACCAAATGCCCCTAGAAGTAGACAGT
>LR749577.1:1867482-1989629 GCA_902729485.2 Mus minutoides
CACCTGCTTCCTCCTCACCAGTCTAGCATCCCCTTATGCAGGGCCTCTCCTCTCATTGATGCCAGATAAGGTAATCCTTTGCTACATATGTAGCTGGAGCCATGGGTCCCTCCATGTGTACTCTTTGGCTGGTGGTTTTGTCCCTGGGAGCTCTGAGGGGCCCAGTTAGTTGATATTGTTGTTCTTCCTATGGGGTTGCAATCTCTTTCAGCTTCTTCAGTCCTTCCCCTAATTCTTCCATTGCTGTCCCTGTGCTCAGTCTGATGGTTGGCTGTAAGCGTCCACATCTGTAAGGTCAGGTGCGACGCGCCTCCCTCAACCAGAAAGAAAGACATGCCACCACCGGGATCTTCTCAGTCAGCTTTATTCTGGAGCACCTTGATAGTAGATTCCCAGGACCCAGGACAGCAGCAGAGCTGCTGCTTTTATACTCTCCCAGGGAAGGGGGGGGTGTCGTAGTGGATGCAGATTGGTGCACCAAGCTATACTTCATTTGCATGTGGTCTGTTCATTGTTGCCACAAGCCGCGCCTCATTTGCCTATTGCCTGTTCGGGAGGGGCTATTGCTTGAGGAGAGCCTGAAGAGAGTTGCGCATGTGCACCAGGCTCTCTTCCCTGACCATCTTTAATGGCGGGGAGCCACGGCTGCCTACATCTCACAGAGAGCTGAGGCTTCATGGAGAGCCGAGGCTTCATGGAGTTTCGGCTGCCCACCGAGCCGAGGCTTCATGGGGATGCGGCTGCCTATGGAGCCAAGGCTTCCTACAGTCAGGTGCTGGCAGAGCCTCTCAGGGGACAGCTATATCAGGCTCCTGTCAGAAAGCACTTTTTGGCATCAGCAATAGTGTCTGGGTATGATGTCTGCAGATAAGATGGTCAGAAGTGTGACTGTAGGATGGCAACCCCATCCCTCACTTGATGTCCTGTCTTCCTGCTGGAGGTGGGCTCTATGAGTTCCCTCTCAAAGGTCCCTTCCTATGAGTCTTGGAAGTCTCTCACCTCCCAGGTTTCTGGTGTATTCTTGGGGGGTTCCTCCAACCTCCTATTTCCTGAAGTTGCCTTTTTACATTCTTTCTGCTGACCCTCAGGGCTTCAGTCTTTTTCTCTTACCCAATATCAGATCAGTTTCTCCTCTACACCCCCCCCCCCACTGTCCTCCCACCCCTGTCCACATTCCCTCCCAACTCCCTTCCTCCCTCCCTCCCTCCCTTCCTCCCTGCCTCCCCACTTGTGATTACTTTCTTCTCTCTCCCAAGTGGGATTGAGGCATCCTCACTTGGGCACTTCAGCTTGTTGAGCCTTTTGAATTCTGTGGACTGTATCTTGTATATTCTACATGGGTCTTTCCTCCCTCTCTCTCTCTCTCTCTCTCTCTCTCTCTCTCTCTCTCTCTCTCTCTCTCTCTCTCTGGCTTATATTTACGTATTAGTGAGTACATGCCATGCATGTCTTTTTGGTTCTGAGTTACCTCACTCAGGATGATATTTTCTAGTTCCGTATATTTGCCTGCAAAAGTCAGGGTGTCCTCTGTCTTTAGATGATTCTTGTTGCTTATATACTTCCACAGAGGATATCAGGAAGTAACTTCAGTGATTCTGACCCCCTACCCCACACTGTGTCAGTCTAAATTAACAACAGGCTAGGGGGTTAGTTCATGCAGGCAGAGTCTTGAGTTTCATGTTAAAGTACTTTCTGTACTCTGACTGGAACACTACTGCAGGCTCTCTTCAACAATAATCAATGTGTTAGTTGCTCAAATGAAGTTCACAGAGACACTTGAAAGAATAAAAAGTGGTGCTTTATTTCTCAGTGGACTGTACTGTGTTAGTGTTTGATCACTGGGAGACCAGGCATGACTATCCTGCTAGCCCCAGTGATTATTGGAATTGTTTATGGAATCCCCATCAAGCTTCTCAAAAGGATCCTGGAAATGACAGAGAATTTGACTTAACTGAAGAGGCCAAGATCAAAGAACCACAACATTTCTTAGAATATATTAGTGAGAGCAAATCGTTGTGGGAAACACTAGCATAGCAAATTGTTCTTGCTGAAAAGTGATCAATAGTATTCTATTGCCTGAATCAATTATCTATAGATCATATCCAAGCTAGCAGGTTATTTTGTCAAAGCTCTTTTTAAATAATAGGGAAGGGAGATAGCAAACTCAAGTTTTGTTACTGAACGTTGAAAACATAAACATCAGAAATGAAATAATACATATACACCATTGTTATTTTATAGTTTCCTGTAAAATAGTCATGACATAATATAGATGCTGCTTGGAAAATGATTTTTTTTTTGGCTGGATTTTCTGGGCAGACTGAGTGACAAGCATTGGCACATGTCAGTGGGATGTAGGCAGTTCAGAGAAGTTTCTCTAGTCATGATGTTCCCAGTCTATCATGGTAAAACTAGTTTCTCTCTTGACATATTGTGTTCTGGCATAAAAAGCAAACACATGGACATACATTTATTATGATCCTTATTTCTGCACCCTATCTCCATATATCTTTCCAGTAATGTCTGTGCTTCTCTGCTGACCTACCCATGAAACCACCCATCACGCAACCACCCACTTACCTATGTATACATATGGCTATTCATTTGTCAGTGTATCAATCCATCTCTAGAAAGGGTCTCTAGTTGTCATTTAACTCTTTGACATCTTAGGTGCTAATAAATGGGAAAGCAACACTGTTTAGAGAAAAGTGTTGGTGCAAAGGATTGCTAAGCCCATGTAGACAATCTATGACTATCCAACTCCTAAAAGTATATTCCTCAGCCTCAAATTTATTCAATAGAAATTTTTCTGTGTTAATGAATATCTCACTATGGTTGAATAGACAAAGATCTTCCCAGACAGCAAAGCCCAAGAGAAGTGAGTGAGGGAAGTTCTGCAGACAAGATCATCCTTTGCTTCTGCCAAGTCAAACGCATGGTTACGTTTTCCTTTGCTTGTGTAAGAAACTCTTAACAATTATTTTCATTTTGAATTTAATATATGCTGTAGTTATTTTGCAGGTTGGGGCACATGCAATTTGTCTTTTTAGTTTGAAGTCACTGAAGCATGGTGGAATGGCCCATCCAAAGGTCATAGAAGGGCCTGGGCTGTAGGTCAGTTGTAGAGCACTTGCCTCACATTAAGTGAGGCCCTGGGCTTTGATCTTCAGTACTAGGAGGTGACTGGTAGAGTATCAATCATCTGAAACTGTCAACTTTGAATATTTGTGAGATTTTTGTGCCTTTTCTGCCTTGGGAGACAGGGTGATTTCTAACATAAGGTATGATGTATATACTGGAAGTCTGTAAGGGAACTAAAACTTTTAATGACGACAGACTCGGCAGACAGTGGTTTTAATATATGTGAACATGAAGGTGGAAGTAGAGTATTGCTGGATGTTTGGCTACTTTATGGGCTCCTATTTCTACCACCCTTCTCCAATATTATCCCTTCCAACCCCCAACACTAGGTAGAAGAAAAAGGGGGCTAGAGGGGGAAAGGTATTGATATCATTAGACTCCTTCCTGCTGGTTAGGAGTGTTGTGTTGCTTGGGGGCAATTTTGATCTTCATTGCCAAGATCACTTCAGCCAGCAGCCAGCAACAACAACAGCAACAGCAACCACCAGGAGGAGGAAGAACAATAGCAGCTACAGGCCCTCTTGGGGCATTTTTATACACTTTTCAAGAATCCCCAGAATTCCAAACATAATACTATCTGCCTCTGGCAAAATTAGTCCCCTGTCAGAGTAATGAGGCAGATCACAGTCTGCTGTTGTAGACAATCTGAAGCAGCCCCATATCTCACACCTGGGATTAAGACAAAAATGTATTCCTCTAGGGATAATCTCTGTGTATTGTGTGTATGCATTGCCTGTGAATAAAAAGTTCCAATCCTCGAACCCTGTCTCAGCTAATTGCTTATCAGGGTGAGACATCTGGCAGAGAGGGAGAGGAACTCTGGGAAAGAGTTAGACTTTCATCACCCAGACTTGGAGGAAGTCAGAGATATAAAACTAAGGAGAGTTAACTAGACAAATGGCAGGCATAGAATAGTATAAATGGGTTAAATAACATAAGAGGTAGTGGGAACAAGCCTAGCTGATGGTCTAGTCATTTTAAAATAAACAATAAGCCGTTAGAGTCATTATTTGGGAATTGGGACATGAGTGGAAACGCCCATGGTTACATACTAATATAACATTTCTATGTTTTTAAAGAAACCACAATTCTTACTACAGTAGAAGGCTTTAGTAACATGGGGAGTTGTGGTTTCCTTGGACAACTAAATGTTAGCTATTTTCAGTTTGGATTTCTTCAACATGAAAAAATAATTATTTGTGATGCTCTCTCTTGGTTTGGAATTCAACACAATATGTCACTGCTGCCTTCCCCCTCCCCCTGTGATCACTGGGAAGTCATCCATGAATTTAATTGTTGATCATGTATAGGTAATATCTAGTTTTCTAATTGTCCTTCAGTGTTTATTAGTTTGGATTTCATTTTGTTCTATTTATCTGTTCAACTTGAAATTTAATGTATACCACAAGAAAACTTAAAGAATTTGTCTTTCTATGTGTATATATGTGTGTATATATACATATACACATACATACATACATATATATATATATATATATATATATATATATATATATATATATATATACATATATACACACATATATACAAATGTACTATATGTATATACTGTAGAAGTTAAGTCTGGTTCTTCCTTCCATCTCCATGCTCCCAGAAATGACTCAGACTCAAAATATCTTCACAAATACATTGGCCATATACATTGGTTCTTCTCTGACTAGAATCATAACTTAATAGAACCCATTTATTCTGATTTACACTTTGCCACATGGCTGGTTACCTGTGCTCAGGTACCATATGTCTATCTCCTCACATCTTCCCAGGTGAGTCTTCCATGCCTGACTCTGTCTCAGAATTATCTCTGCCTCCCTGCCGTTCCAACTTCTATTCCACCCTTTTCTATAGGACATAGGTTTTTAAATTGATAGGTGATACATCCATACAATACACAAGATATCTTCTCTACAATATACCATATTATATATATGTTATATTCATGTGTGCATATACATATATACACACATATATGTTATATACTATAAATTTATGTAAGTATAAAATCTTCTGTATAAGACTTTCTTTCTGAAAATCTTCTAGAAAAAGGTGGAAGCCTCTCAATCTGCTATTTATTATATTTATTATATTTATTAGTTTTCCAACCTTCTATTTCACTTTCCCTCTCTGTTTTATACTTCCAGTAATTGTCTATATTTCTAGTTCAGTAAATACCACTTATCTGTGTCTGATATTCTGTTTGGCTTGAAAACACCCACTTCTTTTTATTTTGAAATAATTTTTATTGGTTATTTTATTAATTTACATTTCAAATATTATTCACCTTCCCAGTTAAACATTTTTAAACTTCTTGTAGGATGCTCTGTATCTGAGATGAGTCTGCATCATCTATTTTCCTGTGGGAGATCCAATTATTCTTCTTCACGGTGCATTGGTTTTTATTTATGTTTATGGTTTTCTTTAATACTCTGAACTCTGTTTTAGCTATCTTTCCAAGTTGCTATTTAGATATTGAAACCTCACTTTAGGCGTGTGTATTTGGAACCTTCACCTTTTTAGGATTCTATTGCATACATAGAATTTTCTGTTTCTGACTTGGGTAAATTTTTATTTTTGTTCTTTGTGTTTGACTATATGTCAGATTTTTCCTTGTTTATTTATTTAGTGTCTCTGTTTGTGGTAGAGTAATTTCTGTTTATTTTGGTTCGGTCTTCCTCTCCTCTCCTCTCCTCTCCTCTCCTCTCCTCTCCTCTCCCTCCCTCCCTTCCTTCCTTCCTTCCTTCCTTCCTTTCCTTCTTTATTATTTTTAAGACAGGGTTTCTTTGTGTATTTTTGGCTGCACTAGAACTAGATCTGTAGATCACAGAGATCTGCCTGCCTCTCCTTCCTAGGAGCTGGGATATTTTTTAAAAAGATTTATTTATTTCATTAATATGAGTACACTGTGGCTGTCTTCAGACACACCAGAAGAGGGCATCAGATCTCATTACAGATGGTTGTGAGCCACCATGTGGTTGCCGGGTATTGAACTCAGAACCTGTGGAAGAACAAGGAGCCAATGCTCTTAACCACTGAGCCATCTCTCCAGCCCTGGTGCTGGGATGTTCTAATATGAGTTTCTTTCTTTTACAAAATTTATTTATTTATTTCTATTCCTTGTCTATGTATGTAGGTGTCTTGCCTACTTGTATATCTGTCCAACAAACATCCAGTATCTTCAGAAGCCATGTCTAAAGTAGTTGCTGGAAACTGAACCCATATCCTCTGCAAGATCAGCTAGATTGAGCATAGGACCTCAAAGTTCCCTGCTACAGCAAAACACTTCCTCCAACAAGACCAGATCTCCTAATAGTGCCACTTCCTATGGGCCAAGCACATTCAAGCCACCACAGAGATCTTCAGGACCCTAACCACGATAGCTCTGTATTAACTTTATTCATCTTTTTGAATGTGCATGCTTTGTGTATCATTTTATTTCTGTTTTGTTTTCAGCTCATTATTTTACTTCCTCTACTTTGATTTCAATTTATACCTACTTGTTCTCATTTTTTGAGTAGCAGTGTATGTGACTGAATGTTGACCCTTCTAAGTTTTAATAGGTGAATCTAGTGCTATCAGGAATCTCTAAGTCATATGCTACCCATATAACCACAAACATTCATTATTGAGCTTTTGTTATCATTCACTTAAAATATCCTCTAGTCTGGTTTGTGAATTCTTCTTTGCCATGAGACTTATTTATAGTATGCTTTAATTTCCAAGAATGTGGGAGTATTCTAAACATCTTTGTGCTATTAATTTCTGTTTAATTCTATTATGATTAAATTATATATTGTAAGATTTAAATAAGCTATGTTGATGTGGTTTGCTTTATTTTCTAAATATGATCCATGATGCTGAACATCCTGTGTGGATGTGAACCGTGTCTTCCGTAGCTTGGGGATAGGCAGCTCTATAAATGGCAATCAGGTCAAGTTGATTTTCTGTGTAGTGTTTCCTCTCCTTTCTGACTTTTCCATCTTCCTGTTTTATAAATTATTTGGAGATGAGTGCTGAAGTTGCCAACCCTAAGTGCAGATTTGTCTGTTGTTTCTTTTTTTCCTGGCTTTGCTTTGGGTGTTTCTCTGAGGGACTTGCGTGCTTAAGACTGCCACTTCCAAGTTGAAAAAAAAAAAAAAAAAAGACTGCCACTTCCATCACTGTGTGGGTCTTAGTGCACTCTAGTAATACTCTTTGTTCTAAACTGCATAGACCAGGTACTAATAAAATAATTCTAATTTTTATTAGTGTGTGCATGCTGCTTTTCTTAGCATATTTTATTTGCAGTCTGAGCCTTTGTATTTGAAGGTTAATGTCTTTTCTTTTTCTTTTTGAGATGATAATATAATTATGTCATTTCTACTTTACCTCCCCCCCAAACCCTCCCATAACACCCCATCTTCCTCTCTTTCAAATTAATGGCCTCTTTTTAATTAATTGTTATTGCATGAATGTATGTATATACATATACATTCCTTAATATATTTAACCTAGTCAGTTTGTATAGCGTTAGTATGTGTTCAGGGCTGACCATTTGATACTGGATAACCAATTGGTATACTTTTCTCTGTGCTTTCTTCCATTCCCAGCATCCCCTAGTTGCTTGCAGTTCTTTGTGTAGGGTTAAGGACTTACGATCTTTCTTCTGTTTATTTTTGTTCTATTGTTTTGTTCTATTGTTGTGCATATCTATTATTGTTCCCCTTGTTCAGTTTATGTTTGGGCAGTGATGTTGCCTTTGACATTACTAGAAGTCACAATTTTACAGCAAACTCCCTGATCCTCAGGCTCTTATAGTCTTTCTGCTCCTTCTTCCTTAATGTCTGAACTTTAGGTGTGGGACTGTTTTGTAGATATATACATTGTGGCTGGGCTCCACAATTGTATTTTGATGGGTTATGGTTTTCTGTCTGTTGCAAAGAGAAGTTTCATTGATGAGGCATGACAATTGCACATGCCTGTGTGTATAAGGGCTAATGTTTATAGATTGTTGTTGGGGATTATGCTGTGTTTAATAAATTAGTGGTTGTATAGTCTTCTCCAATAACCATGACTTCACTAGCACTGAGTAGTTAGCTAGGCGCCTGGTGTTAGGCATGATTTCCTTTTTGTTGAGCAGGTCTTAAGTCTAATTAGAGAGCTGTTGGTTACTGCCAAGTGTGTGCCACTATTGCACCTATAGAATTATTGTACCATCCTGGTTATCAATGTGGTTCATAGAAATCATGGCTGGGTAGGATTGTTGGTAGCTTACCTCCTTTGGAAGCTTGCATGTTGCCTTCTTGTACCATGAAGGTTAGTCCTCAGGGAGGAAGCATTGAAAATAGATTGTTTACAGGTAATAAAGTTATACTTCTATTTTTTTGTATATTTGCAAAAGGGTCTCACTGTGTATCCTTGGCTGGCTTGGAATTCCCAGAGAAACTACTGCATCAAGTATCATCATGCCTGTGGTTGTTGTTTGTTTTTTATTCTTAATTTTTAATTATTATTTATTTTATGTGTGTGGCTATTTTTCCTGAATGTATGCCAGTGAGCCACATGCATGTATTGTCCCTGAAGGTTGACAGAAGAGGCCACTGGATCCCCTAGGAACAAGAGTTATAGATAGAGGTGCCATGTGGGTTCTGGGAATTGAACCCAGATTCTCTGAAAGACCTGCCAGTGCTTTTAACTTCAGTGTCAGTGTCATCTTTTCAGCCCTTAACTTCTCTTCCTTTTTAAAAAATTTAAAGTAGATTTTCATATGATATATTTTAATTACAATTTCCCTTCCTTCATTATCTTCTAAATCCACCCTACCTTCTTGCCTATCCAAATCCATGGCTTCTCTCTCTCTCTCTCTCTCTCTCTCTCTCTCTCTCTCTCTTTAGGAAAAAAGACAAATAAAGCAAAAAGAATAGAATAAAACAAACAGAGAAAATGAAAAACAAAGAAAAAGAATAAAAAGCACATGCAAACAGAGAGACACAGAGAAAACACAACAAAAGAACAACAGCAACAACAACAACAACAACAGCACCACCACCACCACCACCACCAAAATGAGAAACCATAATACAGAAACATGACCAGTAAGGTGAAAAAGGCCCAGACAAAGCATTATGAGACAAAACAAACAAACAAACAAACAAACAAAAAAAAAACTCTCAAAATTACCACTGAGTTCTTTTTGAGTTGTATAACCAGTGAGACTCCACTGGAGAAACCTAAGTTTTCTGTTGTGAGGTTTGGTTAGTTGGAGATAGCTTCTTGGTTAGGAATGGGAGATCATGCTCACTTGCCCTTCTCCATCCTCAGTGCTGAGACCCCATGTGCTTGGATCTGTGTAGACCTCATGCATGCTGCTACCATCTCTGTGGGTTCACCAGTGCATCAGTCCTCTTGTGTCTAGAAGGACTTGTCTCTTTGGTGTTTCTATTTCCACTGACTCTTACAGTGTTTTCCATTTCCTCTTCTACAAAGTTCCCTGAGTTCTGAGGAGAAACGTTCAATGAAGGTATTTATTTAGGACTGAATGTTTCAAACTCTCTCATTATCTGTCCAGTGTTCAGTTGTGGGTCTCTGTATTTGTTCCCATCTACTTCAGGTAGAGGCTTCTCTGTTTATGGCTAAACAAGACACTGATCTATGGGCAGAGCAGAATGTTAGTAGTCATTATAATGCTGTGTTTCTTTGGCAGAACACTAGTATTTGGTTTTCCCCAAGGTTTTAACTGGGTCTTATGTAGCCCAGGACTCAAACTCACTGTATTGCATTGGCCTTGAACTTCTGATTCTCCTGCCTACATCTACTCTCTGGTTCTTGGCCACCTGAGATAGTAGTTGGTTACTCCCACAACTTTTGTGTCATTATTGCATCTGCATATCATTTAGGCAGGTTACCACTGTAGACTGACGGGTTTATAGCTGGACTAGTGTTTACATTTCTCCTATGGTAGCATGCAGAGTACTTTCAAGTACTGTGAACACTAGTCAGTAAGAGTGAAGGTTTTAGATAGGGACCAGATCAACTTCTCTGTGTTTAGTGGACTATGTAGTTTTGTCTTCAGCAATAGGGCTTTACTATCAGTTTATGGAAAACACCACCATGGAGATTCTCTTTCTTCTACCTATACCTCCCAACAGGTGGGATTAAAGTCATACACTGCCATGCCCAGCCATGATTGTAATCTTAAAATTTGACTAATATTAACTATCTTGTTAAAGTTTTAATATTTTTGGCATTTGTTTTTCTCCCTTCAGTTTTATAATATATTTTAACTGGGTCTTATGTAGCCCAGGACTCAAACTCACTGTATTGCATTGGCCTTGAACTTCTGATTCTCCTGCCTACACCTCCTATGTGTAAGCATATGTCATCATGACTGATATGAGTGGTACTAGAGATGGGACTGAGGGCTTTGTGCATGCTAGGTAAAACTCTACAAACTGAACCATATTCCCAGTTCCTCAACTGAAAAGTTTATGACTATATTTTATTTCTACTATTGACTTATTATTCCTAGCTCTCACCTTAATGTAGTAGTTACCATTGGATTTGTAATGGGATCAATTTAAGTAAAATCTATCTTCTGAGTTTTTAAGTGCAGTGCAGAAAAATAAAATACACTCTCAGCATCTCCATCTCTGGTCTGTATTGTATGCCACTGTTAGCAAAAGTCCTAATTTTACATATTTGAACCCACAATGCATTGGTTATACTTACTTTCATATAAACAATACATTAAAGTAGAAAATAAGGTTAATACTTTCTATTATATTAAACATTTCCAGGAATCCACTTTCTCTTTCTGGTATCCTGTTTTCTTACTTTGAAGAATTTATTTATTTTTAACATTTCTTACAGTTCTTATTTGCCACTAATTAAGTTTCCTAGTTTTCCTATCTCTGTAAAAGGCTTTCATCATTTTTGAATGGTATTTTAATTATGTAGAGGGCTGATAGTTCTTTGAGCACTATAAGAATGCCACTATATGTCCTTCTGTCTTGTGAAGTTTCCACCAGGATGACTGATAAATTCTATTTTTCTTGATTAGCATATAATAATATGCATAAGCTACAATGTCATATTTCTCTATATACATGGTTTAATATTTGACTTTGGGTAATTAGCATATCTGTCACATTAAGCATTAGATTTTCAGTTTCTTTTTTTTTTGTTTGTTTTTTGTTTTTTGAGACAGGGTTTCTCTGTGTAGCCCTGGCTGTCCTGGAACTTCCTTTGTAGACCAGGCTGGCCTCGAACTCAGAAATCCACCTGCCTCTGCCTCCCAAGTGCTGGGATTAAAGGCGTGCGACACCACGCCAGGCTCCTCTTTTCAGCTTCTTGAGGTGTGTTAATATCAGTGCTTATCCTGCTATGTAGTAGGATACTAGAATTTATTCTCTTCTCTGTAACACGGTTCTGTTGATGAGCCTCATCCTGACCCCTCTTCCCCCCAGCCCTCCTAGCTCTGGAAATCATCATTCTTTCCACCTCACACATGTATTTCTCTTTATTCAAATAAATGAGTTATAAATGTATTAATTTTGTTTTCCTGATTTATTTTATCTTTTGTTTTTTTTAATTTTTATTTTATTAGACATTTTCTTATTTTACATTTCAAATGCTATCCCGAAAGTTCCTTATACCCTCCCCCCAGACACTATTGCATATGACAGCAAGAGTTTACTGAAGGGACCCTGATACTTTTTGTTCTATCTCAGCTTCTCTGAGCTTCCAGAAACAATGTCTTTCTCTTCTAATCCCTGGTGTTCTCCTTTGGCCCTGACCAGTCTTCTCATAATCTAGATGAAGGCTTTCTTTGTCTCTGTTACTGTGATTATGTTTTTACCATTTCTATTGAAGTCATTTTTTTTTTAAATCTTTTACATCTCTGTTCTGAAACTCCCCACCTGCTCAGGCATGAGGTCCATTTCCTCTGCTTGATGACGTGTGACTCACAGTTATTTTAAATTCGTCTTTAATAAAGACACCATCTGGGTTATCTCTAAATCTTTTTCTTGCATTGATTCATTTGTCTTCAGAGTGAATTGCAGTATTTTTTATTCTTTTGTAGCTTTTACAGAGAAATTATGCTAATTTGGATCAATCTTTGTTTTGCATATTATCAATATTTATAAGGAAAGAAAATATTATGTATTTATGAAAACCAGAGGAATTGTTTTTAAGCAAAGAAAGATGCAACTTTCTTTGAATGTTATTTGAGAACAAAGTTACATGTTAGTGCTTGTTTAAACCAGACTTGCTGCTGTAGTTGTTTTATTCAAGGGTGTATCAAAGTATAGTTGCAAGTTTTACCAGTTAGAAATTTTCCAAATGGGGACACACTGGTGGGAGCCCCATGACTTTAATGGTCTGATTTATACCTGTTCACTGAGAATCTGCTAAATGTTGGATGAATTAGTTACTCCTTCGTTCCTGTGATAAAACACCATGACTCAAAGCAACTTAATGAAGAAAAGGTTTATTTTGGCCTATGGTTTCATAGGGATGGAATCTATCAGGGTGGAGAAGGAGCAGCATTACAGCAGGAACAGAAAGTCAGCTGGTCTCATGTCCATGGAACTGTTGTACAGGGTAGATGGTGAGAGTATAGGAAGTTATTCCATGATTTTTTTTATGCCATGTTATATTTTATGCACAAAGGAATGATTTGAAAAAGATATCAAGGCTTCAGAAAAACTCCAGGAAGAAAAAACTATTTCTGTAATGCAGATCATGGAATCTTGTGTAAAAAAAAATTAAAGGTGATGGATGATGGGTGACTCTTTCTTTGAAGTAAAATATTTACTTAGCCCAGAAATATATGGTTATTTAATCCTAGGAATGTGTGCTGACCTAATTCTATTTATATTCTGTTATCCAAGAGAGTAAAATGGGGCTTCTCACACAAACGGCACCCCAGATTCTATTGAATGAGATTGTCAGACATAAAAAGTTACGGAAGTGTGGGCTGTGCTTTTAAAACTGGTCCTTTGGCCTTATTTATTGGCAGTTTTTTTCTGAATGAAATACAGAAATGGAGAAATAAGAAGGTTTGCTTATGTAACTTCCCTTAAAAATCTCAATCACAGTCAGTTTGATTTCAAAGGAACTACACTGTGGTTGGGTTAGTGTAGACAAACCTTCCTTGGCTTACCACTGGGGAAAATAGATATTTGTAATAAGCTTTGATCTCAATTCAGTTAAAGCCATGGAGGACGAGCTTGACATTCAGGAAACACACCCTTGAGCCATTCTGATGTGACTGCCAAACTTTCCTCCCCAGCCACAGGGAAGATAAAAGCTATGCTTCTGTGATTTAATAAAGGAGAGAGGCACAAACATTTCTACTTAAGTGGAGTCTTCTAGAATGCTTGCTGGAAACTCTGATGCATTTTGGTTCTGGATCCTTTCACATCTCAGAGTGCTCAGCTGTCTTGAGGGGGAAGTGATCATTATGTCCCTGAGGGGAAGCACTGCGTCCGGTGTAATTGAATCTGATACAGAGTTTGTCCATAACATGACAAACCTTGCTTTCTCAGGGGAAATCATGTTGAATATATTTTGTCCACACTGAATGCCAAGTACTTTGGTAGTATGTACATATTTCTTACAGTTTAATCTCACAACAAATCTGAGAGTTTTATTACTATTTTTATGGATTAAAAAATGTCCCTCTATCACACATTAAGGATCAGGCATGGAATTTGAGTCCAGATCAACATTTTTGCTAAGATATTTCCTACTAACAGGGATAATGGGACATAATAACTGAAAGCAAAGTCTGTAGAATCACCTGCTGTGAACTTTGGTTAAGAAGTTCCCTTTGTTGAGGAATTAAAAAAGCCAAGGGTAGAAAACTGAAGATAGCCCCTTTACTCTTTTAGTTTAAGATAGGATCTTCCCAACTCACCCAGGTTATCTTGGTATGTAGCTCAGGCTACATCACTTGTGCTTGTGATCCTCCTGTGTCAATCACCTAAGGAGCTAGGATTATAGCTGAAAGAATAGTCTTACAAGAAAGGACATTTGGACCTTATGAAGTGGGAGATTTGTGTAACCAAGAGGGTAGGAAAAATCCACCAGAGTAAAATGAAAGAAAATCTATGTATAAGGGTCAGCAAAGTTAAACCTGGGAAGATGGTGCTGAGGCCAATTCTGAAAAGTGAGGTGAAGATAAAATTAGGGTTCAAAACTAATGGGGTATGAAGAGCATGATAGTGTTAAAGAATGAATTGAGACAAGTTGTCTTTGAATGGGAAAGTGTTGCAAGTCCTGGTTTTAATGGAATTTGATGCACAGATATGGTAATGGGTCACAGCTACTTTCTAGGAGTGAGTTCTTTTTTTTTCCAATTTTTATTAGATCTTTTCTTCATTTACATTTCAAATGCTATCCCAAAAGTCCCCTATATCCTCCCCATCCCCCGCCCGGCTCCCCTACCCACCCACTCTTACATCATGGCCCTGGCGTTCCCCTGTACTGGGGCATATAAGGTTTGCATGACCAAGCGGCCTCTCTTCCCATGATGGTCAACTAAGCCATCTTCTGCTATATACGCAGCTAGAGACATGAGTTCTGGGGGTATTGGTTAGTTCATATTGTTCTTCCACCTATAGTGTTGGAGACCCCTTCAGCTCCTTGGGTACTTTCTCTAACTAGGAGTGAGTTCTATTTAGTGAGGTGTTAAATATCTTATCAAAAAGATTCCTCACTGGTGACTTCTATAGATAAATGCTTGAGTCTTTTGTTGTTGCTTTGACCTGTGTCCCAAGTAAAAGATGAAACACCTTAATGATTATTTTTCCTTGGAAGGTTGTGTGGTGGTTTGAATAAGAATGGCCCACATAGGTTAATATATTTAAATGCTTAGTCACCAAGGAGTGGAACTTTTTGAACGGATTAGAAGGATTAGATGGTGTAGCTTTATTGGAGGAAGTCTGTCAGTGGGGGTGGACTTTGGGGTTTCAAAAGCACATGCCAGGTACAGCCTTGCTTTCTCTTTCTGCTGCCTGTGGATCTTGATGTAGTTCTCAGTTACTTCTCTATTACCTGCCTGCCTGCTACCATGCTCCTCACCATGATGATAATACACTCACCTCTAAAATTATAAGCAAGCTCCCAATTAAGTGATTTATTTTTATGAGTTGCCTTGGTCTTGGTGTTTTTTTCACAGCAATAAAACAGTGAATAGCATATATGCATAAATCAGAAAGTGTGAAGTTCAGAATTAATCTTAGAAAAAAACGTATGTCTCATTTCTCTTATATCTGAAAATAAAGTAAAAGAGAAAGAAGTCATTTCCTTGAGGTGTTATCAGCATGCAAAGCACTATGTCCCCTCTATAACCCTGATTCTTGTCCTTAAAATGCTAGATGTAAAAATAATCTTATGTCAACTAGCCTCTTCTGATTAGTGAACAATTTAGTTCATTTCAAGCAGAGAAATAATATTGAATTTTTAAAAAGGATGTGGTAACTCTTAATGTTAGTGTGTGTGCAGCATAAAATCATAAGCTTTCCACATACAGGTGTAATGTTCTTAGTGACTGACACAAAATATTCAGGAAATCTGGGACACTATAAAAAGACCAAACCTAAGAATAGTAGGAATAGAAAAAGGTGAAAATTCCCAGCTCCAAGGCTCAGAAAATATTTTCAATAAAATTATAGGAGAACGTTTCCTTAATCTAAAGAAAGATGCCTATAAACATACAAGAAGCTTACAGAACACCAAATAGATTGAACCAGAAAAAGATCTTTCCACTACATAATAATCAAAACATTAAATACACAGTATACAGAAATAATATTAAAAACTGCAAGGGAAAATGACCTGTAAAATATAAAAGTAGACCTATCAGAATTACAGGTGACTTTTCAACAGAGACTCTAAGACCCATACAGGCCCGGGCAGATGTCTTACAGTCTCAAAGAGACCACGGATGCCACCCCAGACTATTATACCAGCAAAATTCTCAATTACCACAGATGGAGAAACCAAAATATTCCATGACAAAACCTAATTTATACAACATCTATCCACATATCTGGTTCTGTACTAGAAGGAAACCTTCAAACCAATGAAGCTAAATACACCCAAGAAAACACAGGAAATAAATAATTAAACACCAGCAAAACCAAAAGAAGGTAAACATGCACACACATAGGCATACACATAGTATAACTAGCAACATTAAAATAACAGGAATTAACAATTATTGGTCATTAATATCTCTCAATATCAATGGACTTGATTCTCCAATAATAAGACAAAGGCTAATAGAATAAATACAAAGACAGGATCCAACATTCTGCTGCATGCAAGAAATACATCTTAGCAACAAACATAGACATTACCTCAGAGTAAAGGGCTGGAAAAAGATTTTCCAAGCTAACAGACCCAAGAAACAAGCAGGAGTAGCCATTCTAATATACAATAAAATGGACTATCAATCAAAAGTGATCAAGAGATGAGGAAGTATACTTCGTACTCATCAAAGGAAAAATTCACCAAGATAATGTTTTAATTCTGAATATCTATGCCCCAGATGCAAAGGCACCCACATTTGTAAAATAAACATTATAGTTAGGCTGGAGCCCCTGCTTATCCACTGCACAAGCTGGGAAACCCCATTTGTCCTCCTTCTCCAACTGCCCACACTGAGAAAACTCCTCATCTGCTTGGAGAAAAACTCTGAGCTAACATGTCATTATTTGTCCTCTCCTCATTTCCAGCAACCCACCCAAGAGTGCCCGCCCAGGGGCTCAGTTTTTGAGGATGTATGGACACACTCCCAGCTCCTAGCTGGCATGTCATAATTCCTTGCCTAAACTCTATAAAATCCCCTTGTTTTAGCCCAGATGTATGGTTTCACTGACCTTCATCTGTTTGATCAGTGAAAGAGGACTGCTTCCTAATAAACCTGGTTTGATCTACTTTTAATCTGGTCTAATCTAGCCTATATCTGCATCACTGAGGGAGAGAGAGAAAATGCCTATCAATTACTAAAGCTTAAATCACACATTCAACTCCTTACATTAATAGTGGAAGACTTTAACACCCCATCCGTCCCAATATACAGGTCATCTAAACAATAACTAAACAGAAATAATGAAACTAACAGATGTTATGACTCAAATGGACCTAACAGTTATCTACAGAATATTTTACTGCAAAACAAGAAAATATACTTCTTCTTAATACCTCATGGAACCTTCTCCAAAATTAGCCATATACTTGGTCACAAAGCAAGTCTTAATAGATATAAGAAAATTGAAATAACTCCCTGTAAATTATCAGATTAAAGCTGGATTAAAGCTGGACTTCAACAACAATAGAAACAACAGAAAACCTACAAATTCATGGAAATGAAACAGCTCTCTACTCAATGACCACTCAGACAAAGGAGGAATAAAGAAAGAAATTAAAAACTTTCTAGAATTCAATGAAAATGATGGCACAGCATATCCAAACTTATGGGACACAATGAAAGCATCAGTAAGAGGAAAGTTCGTAGCACTAAGTACCTTTATAAAAACTTAGAGAGATCTCATATAAGCAACTTAACAGCACACTTGAAATCTCTAAAATAAAATGAAGCAAACACATCTAGAGGAGTAGACAACAGGAAATAATCAAACTCAGGGACGAAATAGATGAATTAGAAACAAGGAGAACAATATAAAGAAATCAATGAAGGCAAGAGTTAGTTTTTTCAGAAGATCAACAAGATAGGTAAACCCTTAACCAAACTAACTAAAAGACAGAGAGAGAATATTGAAAGTAACCAAATCAGGCTGGGACAGGTTATGAAGCCAAGCTGAAGGAATAGCCAACCAACAACAAGCCCAAGTAGAGAACCATCCCATGGTCCATCACCACCCCCTGACACTATTAATGATATTTTATTATGTTTGCAGACAGTAGTCTAGCATAATTGTCCTCTGAGAGTCTTCACCCAGTAGCTGACTCAGACAGATGCAGACACCCACAGCCAAACAGTGGATGGAGCTTGGGGACTCTTATGGAAGAGTTGGGGAAGGATTGAGGGCCCCACAAGAGATAGGAATTCCATAGGAAGACTAACAGAGTCAACCAATCTGGAACCTTGGGGCTCTCAGAGACTGAGCCACCTACCAAAGAGCATACATGGGCTGGACCTAGGCTACCGGTACATATATAATAGATGTACAGCTTGGTTCTCCTGTGGGTCCCAAACAACTGGAGTGGGTCTATCCCGAAAGCTGTTGCCTGTCTGTGAAACATGTTATTCTAGCTAGGCTGCCTTGTCTGGCTTCAGAGGATGCACCTAGCCCTGCAGAGAGACTTGATATGCAGAGTGGAGAGTTACCCAGAGGGTACTTCCACCCTCTCTGAGATGAAGAAGAGGAAAGATTGGAAGAGGAATTTTGGGAGGTGGTAACTGGGAAGGAGGACAGCAATTGGGATGTAAAGTGAATAAGTAAAGATAATATTTTTTAAGAGGAACAAAATCAGAAATGAAAAAGAGGACTGTGGACTTTGAATATGCTTGGCCCAGGGAGTGGCACTACTGGGATGTGTGGCCTTCCTGGAAGAAGTGTGTCACTATAGGGCTTTGAGACTTTCCTGCTAGCAGCCCGAGAACAGTCTGCTCCTGGCTTCCTTTGGATGAAGACATAGAACTCTCAGCTCCTCCAGTGCCTTGCCTGCCTGGAGGCTGCTGTGCTACCTGCCATGAATATAATGGACTAAAACTCTGAATCTGTAAGCCAGCTGCAATTTAATGTTGCTCTTTAAAAGACTTGCCTTGGTCATGGTGTCTATTCATAACAGTAAACCCCAAACTAAGACAAGGATATAACAATAGACACTGACAAAATCCAAAGAATCATTAGGTCTTCCTTCAAAACCTGTATGCCACAAAATTGGAAAATCTATATAAAATGGATGATTTTCTTGATAGATTCCACTTACTAAAGTTAAATCAAGACAGGTAAACAATTAAAATAGTCCTGTAATCCTTAAAAAAAAAATAGAGGAAGTCATCAGAAATCTCTCAACCAAAAAGTGCAGAGCCAGACAGTTTTCAAGCAGAATTTGACAAGACATTCAAATTAGAGCTAAACCAATATTCCTCAAACTATCCCACTTCTTTCTCTTCTATCTCTTCTCATTTCTTTCCTTTTTCCTTTCTTTCTCCTCTTCTCTTCCTTCCCTTCCCTATCTCCATAACTATTTTTGTGTGCATGTCTACCTCTATTTTGATATCTATCTCCATCTTCACGTCTGTCTCTAATTCCACATCTATCTCTGTCTCTATGTTTGTCTCTTTCTCCATGTTTATCTTCATGTGTATGTCTGTTCCCATGTGTATCTCTGTCTTCATGTTAACCTTCATTTCCACATCTGTTTCTATGATCTATCTGTTTTCATGCCTACTTCTGTGTCCTTGTCTACCTGTCTCCAGTCTCTCTTCATGTCCATTTCTATCTCTAGGTTTAGTTTATCTCTATCTCCATGTCTGTCTTTAGCTTTATCCCCTCTACCTCTATCTATCTCTTTGAAAAACATTTTGTCACTGGAGCAAATTTGAATTCTTACCTTTTTACCCATTTCAGATTCTTCAAACTATCATGTGAAGATTCAGCCTCAGATTTTCTTTTACACTTGATTCATTTCTACTCTTGATCCCATCTGTGTTCAGACACATTCTGTTTGCATTAACATGATTTTACTTTCAACCTTGACCTCAACCTGACTTTATTATTACAGGAAATCCTTGTCTGAAAAAAAAAACACCTTATTTTAGAATCTCCTAAATTTTTATGTGAAGAATCAATTTGTTCTCATTAAGTGAGTAGCCTCTTCTCAGAACAATAGATCACCCCCTTGGGTTCATCACATCATCATTTGCTCTTTTAAGACTCTTCAAAGTGCCTGTCCTCACTGCCACACATTAACCTTATACTATTAAACTATGCACTTGTTCAGAACCAAGCACATCATTTGGCTGAGAGTCTTAAATATGCACCCAGACTTCAAAAATGCTGCTTCCTAAAAGAACACAAAAAGAAACCTGTCAGAATGTTTGCAAGGAGGCTTTAGATGTGGCCCTAAGAACATAGGAAGCAAAGACAAAAATAGAAAAAAAAAAAAGAACTTTCCTCAAATTACAACGTATCCTCACAGCTATGAGAACCAACAGAATGGGCAGATAACCTAAAGCATAAGAGAAGATATTTCCAACACATGCATTTTCTGAGGGGATGTGTCCAGCACTTATAATAATACTAAGAAATCAGTGTCAGTAACAGCAGCAGCAGTGACAGTAGTCTGATTGAGATTAGGCGGTAGGTCTAAACAGACAGTTTTCAAAAGTAAATATTCATGTAGCCAGTAGGCATCTGAAAACAAAGCTGGTAATCCTTGGTTACCAGGGAAGCAGAGATGAGAACCACACTGAGATATGACCACAACCTAGTAAAAATGGTTATTTTTTTAAAAATAATATTGAAGATAGTACTGACAGGGATGTGGTAGGCATGGAAAGTGGGTCAGACATTGTAGAAAGTAGTGTGGAAGCTCATCAAAAAGATAATAATGATCCAGCAACCTCACTCCTGGGTGTAAATCTGAAAAAATGAAATTTTCTTTAAGACATTCATAGCCCTTTATTTATTATATAGAAACATTAGCCTCTCCCAAGGGTGAGGCTCCTTATTGACTACTCAATGCAGAGTAGTTGGCCTTGAAGCCATTACACACCACCAACAAAAATGGACTTGGCTGGCTATATTTATATATTTTTGTGTATACACACACAAGCTTATGTATAACAGTAATAATCGAAGAAAAAGAGACTGCTGACTTGAGAAAGGAGGAGGGGTTCAAGGGAGAGTAGCTGGGAGAGGCTGGAGAGAGGAAAGGCAGTGGGGAATGTGATGCAATTCTGTTTTAACTAAAGTAATATTTTTTAAAAGCAAGGAAATAGGGGGCTGGTGAGATGGCTCAGAGGCTAAGAGCACCCGACTGCTCTTCTGAAGGTGATAAGTTCAAATCCCAGCAACCACATGGTGGCTACAGTGTACTTACATATAATAAAATAAAATAAATCTTAAAAAAAAAACAAGGAAATAGAAACAACGGAAAAGTAGATGATGAACGAGCAGATAGAGAAAGTGTTGCAGCTCTATCATGGATGCTAAATGGCCAGACAAAGAAATGGATTTTATCATGTGTGAGGATGTGGATGGACTGGAAATCATCATGGTTAGTGAAGTAAGGCAGGCATGTAGAGACAAAGCAACACGATCTCACTCACATATGTAATCTAAAAACATGAATTTCAAAATGTTACTGGAGGTTGGGAAGAGAGGGTACAGGGCAGCCCGGGCAAAGGCTGACCAGTCAGTCATGTGGGAATGAAAAGCCCTGCTGTGTCTCCGTGCAGCAGGTGTCTGTAGACAGGCAGAGATGTGTGTCAGGACATATTTTTCAAAACCAGCGGAAAGGATTTGAAATGCTTTCTGCTTAACCATGAAGCAAAGATAAATACTTGAAGGGATAGACATATTCTACCAGATCCTAATAATGTTTGATGTGTAATATATAGAGTATCCCATGATGTTGAATTTTCATGTATCTGTAAAGACTAATTTAAATATTGTTTTAGAGTGAAAGGCAAAGCACCAAGGACAAAAGGTCTAAAGGTCTAGAGGGGCTGGCTCACTGTAATAGGAGCTTCCCTTACTCCAAGGTTATTTTTGTTTTAAAGAATTGTTAGAAATTTGGGTGTCTGAAGTAGAACCTAGTGTAGCACAATGGGGATCTCTAGATGAATCCAACCACTCAGGACATCCCTTCTTACTGTGTTTCCCTCACCAAGATGATTAGGAACACACAGCTGACCAAAGCACCTTACAACCAGTGTAGCAGAAAGCTTTTGTCTCCCTTCAGGAGTATTTTACACTCTCTAGCATTAATCTGGATATAAATGTTGTCAGTTTCATGATCAGAGACAAAGGGAAGAATTTGGTTTGTTCTAAGCAGGAGTGGTAGAAGGGCTGAGTTTAATAGGGTTGGGAATCCACTGCATCATAACAGCTGTTAAAGATATTGCCTGATGCAGTCATTCGATAACTTTGACAGTGTTAGCTTTCCTTGAACACCATGTACTCTTTCTGAACAGTTACAATCATTCCAAAATATAAGCAGTTATGGGTAAATTTAGACTATAGCCACTGAACTTTTTATGCCACCAACTAAAAATCAGATGTCCCATGAAAGTGTCAGAGCTCACAGCCAACGACTGTTGACAAGGGCTGAGTGAATGTTCGCAGCACTCAAGTGTTTTCTAGGTTGGTAATGTCCCAAGATACCAGTAAAGGTGCTGAGAACTAGAGAAACCCACAAGAGTACTTAGGACAATCAGCAAGCTGGATTGACATGCATTGGAAGAGTGGGAAGAACATGCTCTGTGACCTAGTTTTCAATCACGTGGGTCATTGAGCTGTGATTGTCTAGTGTGTTTATTTTCAACAGGGGAGCTCAGCTCTTTTCATACTTCCTTTGTAATTTAAAAGGAAAAGGAAAAAATCCTTTTTATTACAATGTAAGCCAGGTATTCCTCTATATCCTAACAGCAATAAGCCAATACAGCATTTGTGTTAGATCCCAGTGAGATCTGATTTGTGTGTAGTTTGTATCAGTCATATTTTTCAGGAGCATGGGTAGTAATCACAAGGTTTTTGCTTTTAACATGTATGATTATGTGAGCCCTATACAATCCTGTGAGGATCACAACAAATCCATTTTACAGTGAAGATGGTGTTAACCATAAGGCATGACTTTCTATGGGTCACATGGTAAATCACAAAACCAGAGCCAGAACCCAGAACTCCTGTCTCCTTTAAACACTCCCCTTGTTCTACAATACCCAGATCCCAGCTAATATATTTAAAAATAATTACAGAAGAGATGTTACAGATCCCTCAGATACAATCTGACCAATGTTCATTTTGAAGAAAGTGAACTGATCCAGAGTTAATTTTAATTGCATTCTCTATCCAAGAACAGCAACCATGAAAAAAGAAATTAGAAAATGGTGTTCAAGATTGATGTTCTTGTCTTAACTGTGCCTCCCGAAGCCACAGGATACTTGTAGCAAGTTCTCCATAGGGTCTTCTTTGGTTTTATTATATCTGAGAATGATAGACAAGCTTAGAACATTCTTAATCATAGTGGGCTCTGACACAGGCCTGCCTTGGTGGGTGTTTCCATATATTGCAAACAGATTGTCTGGGAAGGAGTGTGCTCACATGTAGCACAGAAAGTAATAACAGGCATCTTCAGATTTCAAGTACACATGTACTTAAGGTATGATACAGGGTACTTGTTTTACATGCAGTTTGAAAGTTAATGTTCCCATTCACCATAAACACATATAATGCATGTGAACATAGGCTATGTGGGCTTAGGGAATTTACCTTAGTTCACACAGCATTACTTACCTGAATCAGAACTTGAAGACAGGTTTGTATGAGTCTGAAGTTGTGCCTTTGTTCTACCACTCTGCTTTGAGCATTGGAGGGCGAAAGAGATGGAGAGGGGTCCTGGTGAAGGAGGGAAAGGAATGAATAGAGTGGCAGCCTGGTAGAAGAGTTTAGGCATGTGGACATCACTTGGAGAGGTCAGACATAGTTCTCATCCAGGTCTAGGGTTCTGAGATGCCAACTGACCTTATGCCATGCACCTGCTTTGCTGAGCTTTACCACAGTTTTCTAGACCAGTTCTATGAGTCACAGAGACTGGTTTGACATGGTTTTTCAGAAAGTGGGGCTTACCTTCGAGGAAAGAAAGCCTGGATAGCAAAACAAGTTTTGTTTCCACAAACCACTTAAAATGCTTTTCTCTGTCTCTGTGGTGTCTGATATGCTTACCGAGCACAGAGAACATTGTTTCCCAAGCCACAGGGAAGATAAAGCCTGTAAGACATGTGTAGTAATAAATGTGGAGCTAAAAATTGTGGTGGACACTAGCTTTAAAGTTCAGGATGGTGCTAGTCATGGTGGCCCATGCTTTTAAGCTCTTCCTCATCTTGTATGTTTTCCCTTCAGATTCATGTAGCAGGGAGGAACCTGAAGACTCATATCTTTGGTGCTTCTACTCAAAAGCAAAAGTAAAGAAGATCTCATCTTCTCTCATTTTGGTGGCCAAAGTATTGGCTGAGCTTTGTTTTAGGTAAGAAGTATGTTTGGAAATCCCTGTGATGGCAACAGTGCCTTCCAAACTTAGCAACACAGTCTCCTCTGTTTTCTTGTTTTAGTAACTGTACTTTCCTATCTCCCTCTCTCATCCTTCTTCTGAGTCCTACCTTGACCTTGACACTGACCCTAATCCTAACCCCTGAAGCCTATGAGCTGAGGCTTGGATCCTAAGGGACTCCTCTCAGAGTTTCAGCCAGGTGTTCCTTTCTCTGGTCTTTCTCTCTTTCTCCTGGGGTGGTCTATTGGTATTAGTCAGCTAGGACTCCATAGGTCGTATTCTCACCTGATTCAGTTGATTGTTGCTCCATGATTTACTTTCTGATCTTTAAAAGAAAGTTTTTAGTGCTTAGAAAGCTGCTTTCTTTGCTAAATCTTGCTCTCAAGACCACCCCTGTAATGTTAAACTAGAGCACAAGTCTAATTTAAAATCAAATCCATGAAATGTACCATTTGTTCTGGGTACGATCTGTACTTTCCCTGAAGGAAATAAACATTACTGTTTTAATGTGTGAGAGGTTAGAGGACAAGGCTTAGAAGGGCCCAAGAAGGCATCAGATAGCGTCTTTAACAATGTTATGGCCATGCAACCTGCTTCTCCCTTAAGATTCATGAGGCTGGGAGAAAAACAGAGGGTCTGATTCAACACTGTTGAGTTAAAAATTCTCAGTGGGTGAAATGGGGGAGGGATAAACAGCAGCGTGGGAGCATGAAGAAGTTTCCTCCCAGAGTAGAAAAGTAAATTAACAAAACAAAGAAAATATATACCTTTACAATCTAATTTAGGCTTCTGAGTTTGTCTCTAGAAGTAAAAGAAGTGAGTGCCCTCTGCCAGCAGAAGAATGACTGTGATGGAATGACCTGAGAGGCAGGGAAGCCTGGCTGCAGCATTGGGACCTCAGGGCACAGAGAGCCTGTGGGAGATGGGTAGAATTGCTGATTTTGACCCAGTATTGGGATGTGTGTTAGGTCTCACACACACACACACACACACACACACACACACACACACACAGAGAGAGAGAGAGAGAGAGAGAGAGAGAGAGAGAGAAGAGAGAGAGAGAGAGACAGACAGACAGACAGACAGACAGAAAGAGAGAGACAGAACATGCCAAACAATAAAGAGGTATTTAGGGGTATTCACCCATAGATGGGAGCTTTCTGCAATGAGTTGGCAGGCTGCAGAGCTGGGTGTGGGATCCTTTCCCAGGGAACTAGCCACAGGCAAGGTTGCAGGGTGGTGTTGCTGTGCATAGAGGGTAGAGAAGAGCACATAGCAGTCAAGAGTCCCAGTGTTGTTGAGGTAGAGGCCTGGGTCTGACAGATTCCGGATCACAATCCACTAGGGACTGAGAGGCAATTCAGAGGAAACAGAAGTTCCCCCACAATGGGTTCCAGCCAGAGGACATCAAGATATTATACACCCAGAATTGTCCCCAGGGCTGGAAGACTTCAGCAAGCCAAGGACATACACAAACATTAATTGCTCCATTCTAGCAAATATCTCTCTCCTTGGACATTTGAGAGGAAGGATGATTCCCCTGAGAGAGAAATTATAGAAAAACTGTCTAAGAAACAATTCTTTGTTCTTACTGGAGTCAGGAGAAAATGTCCTAGAATTTATCAACTATGAGGAGGTAGTTTAAAATTATAATCGTGATGATATGGGTCTAGAAACATACTTCTAAGTGTCTATGAGGGTGTTGTGAAGTTCAGCTGAAAAGGGAAGATCCATTCTAAATGTAAGAAGCATCACTCCATGGAGTAGAATCCCACACTGAATACAAAGAGAAATCAGGCAGAATACCACATTCATATTTCTGTATCCTTTCTGCAGGCGCAGTGTGGTCAGCTGTATTCGCAGCTGTGCCTTCCCCATAGTGATAGACTTGACTAAAGTCAAGTAAACACCTCCTCCTATAGATTGCTTTTTGTCAAGAGTCTGATCATAGCAATGAGAAAAGTACAGAACACACACACACAGAGACACACATGTATACACAAACAAAGGGACATATGCACACACACACACACACACACACACACACACACACACACACACACGGGAAGGGAGTAGTGCACACATGAGCGTGCACAAACAATTCATTGAGAAATGAGGCCATTGCTGTGAAAAACCTGACGATATGGTTCACAGGTCTTTGAAGCTTGGTTTACATGAGGACAGTTTTAAAAAAAAATGAAGCTGCAAACTAGAGAAGTGCCAGACACTGCGAGCACAGCGCAAGAGGCCAATCTTCTGGGGGTTTGGAAAGCTGGGACACTAAACACACAACACACGCACATGCACAGCCCATAGATAGTGGATGAGGCATGGCTCATGAAGTTTCAGAGAGGAACAAGGACTTTACCAGAAACTGGCTAGAAGCTATTCATGATATGTTGGACAAAAAAATCTGTTTGTATTTTGACCATGTTTTTTTGTTTGTTATTTTGTTTCTGTTTTTGTTTTTAATTTATCTTTTCTGCCCATGTTTTGAGAACTTGAGTAATAGGATAATTTGTTTGGTGGGGTAATTTAAAGATAGAATTCAGGCTACAGCATGGTTACCATCCATTAAGATTGCAGTGGGAGAGAACAACAGGGACAGAAAAATAGTGTATTTCCTTCTCTGAACACAAAAGGTGAAAAAAATGTGTGGGTATAGGGATGCATGGAGATAAAAAGAATATGACTTAACTTTACCCTAGTCATTCATTAATCTCTTAGCTATTTTCTTCCAAAATAAAAGGAGAGGAAAAAGGATTTTGCCCCCAGTTTCACACAAGGAATATTTCTCCTACCCACACATTCCTATTTCTGGTTTCCCAGAGGAATGGGCACCAGTAAGGGACTCATCCAGGGACAGGGCCTCTTGGAGCCATGCAGTGGAGTAGTGTCCTTCCTTCCTCCCAGGATGCAGTCAGATACTTGGCTGCCACTCAAACATATGTTCTCCAGCTTACATTTGTAACCAGAAAGCAGCATGGGACTTGCAGTTTACATTACCATGGAGGAAACAAAAACAAACAAACAAACAAACAAACAAAGTTTCTTTCTGACATCATCTCTCAAGATGAAAACCCAGAGTTTGGGCTTGCCTCCGGCATGCAACAGGAATTGACTGTGATTTAATCCTGAGGGTAACAGGCGTATCTATCAGGACAACCCATGTGTTTGTTATGCTTCAGTGACCTTTACCACAACACATGTTGCCAGCACCTGGCAGTCATTTGCTAATGAAGCTCAGAAAACGTGAGTTCATCTCATGAGAAATGTGGAATGAAAGAGGATGGTCTCACATATAGCCATCCTTCTACTTGTTGCATGAATGTACTCATTTCTAAATATTTGGGGCCATCTATGCTAGGCTTTGTGGGGAGGAATTCATGTGCCAATGAAGTGGAAACCCAAACCTCCTCAAATCAAACAGAAGAGGCAAATGTCTACTGAGAGAAAGATAAACTCATCAGCAGATCACACCAGACTCTGAAGGTCAACAGTGTCATCTGGGCTGAGATCCACGGAGCATGCAGACTCTGGCATTTATAATCATAATGGACTCTCAGAAACAAATTAAAGTGACTAATTACAAATTCCATTTCATAGCCCACGTTAGTTACATTTGTGTTGTTACCAAAATGCCTGACAGAAAATTAACAATGTAAGGTTTAGCTCAGTTTCTGGAGGGGAAGTTCATCATGGTGGAGAAGACAGGGTAGAGTGTCTCTAGCCAAAGCAGTAGTAGCAGCAGAGAACTGACTAGCATGGAGCCCAATAGCCTGGGTCAATAGGCTCACACTTGTTCACTTCCAGTCAATTCTGATCTCTTAAGAGCTCTGTAGCCTCAGAGACAGCATTATGACCTGGGACTATAAGCATAAGCCCCTATAAGGTATCCCATATTCAAACCCTCACATACCCCAAATCTACTAATCTATTTTTTATTTAAAAATAATTATATTTATTTATTTTATTTTTATTTTAAATGTATGAGTGCTTTGGTTGCACTCCTATGTACCTGGTGCCAATGGAAGCCAGAAGGGGACATCACATGCTCTGGAAATGCAGTTACAGATAGATGTGAGTCGCCATATGGATATGGGGAACTGAACTGAGGTCCTTTGGATGAGCAGTCAGTGCTCTTAACTACTGAGCCATCTTTCCAGACCATATAAGCCTACTGGTCTTTTATTAGGACTGTTGATGAGGGTGAAAATTGAATTTTAGTTCTTAAATCTATGATGGAAAAGAAAAATGCTTGAAGTTGGTTGGAAAAGTAGCCCTTTACCCTTTATGGTTATATCTAGCCTGACATTTAATGTCTAGAATGAAGAGTTTCTGCATGGAGAACTTGTCTTCTGGTTATATCATTATTCTCAGCTGGTCTGTCTCAGATTTAATTGTTTTGGATTGAGATCTAGAAAAGACAGTTTTAATTTGAACTTTTCTGGATGCTTCTAACATGACAGCACCAAAACCCAGCAATGTCAACCAGCTTTCCAGAGAGTGATTTGTTACTTTGAATATAAAAATTTGGTGGTTATAATTTTTAAAGTACATTAGAGAAATATGAAAGCAGCTCATTGTCATTATTGCTCAGGACAAAATCTTGTCATAAAATGTAGATTTATTCAAAACCAAATAATCATCCATCTGATCAGATTTACAAAAATGGGGTACTTTAGGCTAGATTGTGAGGCAAGAGATAAAAGATAAAAGGATAAAAGCAGAAAATTTGTGAAGATGGAAGGATGTTGAACCCTCTAGATGGAGGATGAGGATGAGACACAGAGCAAATAGTCTGCCATGTTCTCTAGTGTTTCTGATAAGGGGTACTGTCAAAGCATGTGACCAGATAGACATTTTCTGTGGAAACAGAGACGTTTCACTAGTTCTCCTTAGGGTAGATGGCCAAACTGACTCTCCAAGTTGATAGACGAGTTTGAGTTAACAATGAGGAGAAACTTTGGGCACCATTTCCACCTATAGACATCTCACAAGCTTATAAGCAGAAGAGAAAGGCTGAAAGATGACTTTCACAGAGCGAGTCTGCTTATGCTGACCAGGACAGCAGCTTCCACTAACTGCAGGGCTGTCTTGCTTCTGTTCCTAGAGCATGCCTTGCCATGTGGAGAGTAGTTCAGAACAGTGAGAAAAGTCACAGCAGGGAAGTGAGTAAGATCCCAAAGACACTGGCCTCTCATGTCTGGAAAGTCATGGTGGCACCACAGCTTTCTCTCCCGCCTGGTCTCAGTCAGCAGTGCTGAGCTCTGCAGGAGAGTGCTGATGAGCACCCTTCAACTGAAGCTGTTCTCAAGGAAATGACTGTTTTCATGGTCTGATGCTAGACAGGAGCATGGCTGGCACACAAGAGTGGCCATGCTGGTCATGTTCTCCTTCTCTTGAGTTAGCTGATCTACAGTTGAGGAATTAACAGTCAGAATAACCAATCATCTTGTTGGGGTAAAACTTAGCAATTTATTTATTTATTTACTTATTTTAATTTAAAAAATTTATTAGATATTTTCTTCATTTACACTTTAAATGCTATCTCAAAAGTCCCCTATACCCTCCCCCTGCCCTGCTCCCCAACCCACCCACTCCCACTTCCTGGCCCTGGCATTCCCTTGTACTTGGGCATATAGTCTTTGCAAATCCAAGGGCCTCTCCTCCCAATGATGGCTGACTAGGCCATCTTCTGCTACATATGCAGCTAGAGACACGAGTTCTGGGTGTACTGGTTAGTTCATATTGTTGTTCCTCATATAGGGTTGCAGACCCCTTCAGCTCCTTGGGTACTTTCTCTAGCTCCTTCATTGGGGGCCCTGTGTTCCATCCATTAGTTGACTGTAAATATCCACTTCTATATTTGCCAACAATGACATAGCCTCACAAGAGACTATATCAGAGTCCTGTCAGCAAAATCCTGCTGGCATATGCAATAGCGTCTGGGTTTGGTGGCAGTTTATGGGATGGATCCCCGGTCGGGGCAGTCCTTCCTTCTGTCTCAGCTCCAAACTTTGTCTCTGTAACTCCTTCCATGGGGATTTTGTTCCCCATTCTAAGAAGGAATGAAGTATCCACACTTTGGTCTTCCTTCTTCTTAAGTTTCATGTGTTTTCAAATTGTATCTTGGGTATTCTAAGTTTCTGGGCTAATATCCACTTATCAGTGAGTACATATCATGTGAGTTCTTTTGTGATTGGGTTAACTCACTCAGGATGATATCCTCCAGATCCATTCATTTGCCTAAGAATTTCATAAATTTATTGTTTTTAATATCTGAGTAGTACTCTATTGTGTAAATGTACCTAAACAATAAAAGAACCTCTGGTGGAATCACCATGCCTGACCTCAAGCTGTACTACAGAGCAATTGTGATAAAAATTGCATGGTACTGATACAGCAGAGACAGATAGATCAATGGAATAGAATTGAAGACCCAGAAATGAACCCACAGACCCATGGTCACTTGATCTTTGACAAAGGAGCTAAAACCATCCAGTGGAAAAAAGACAGCATTTTCAACAAATGGTGTTGGTTCGACTGGCGGTTATCATGTAGAAGAATGGGAATTGATCCATTCTTATCTCCTTGAACAAAGCTCAAGTCTAAGTGGATCAAGGAACTTCACATAAAACCAGAGACTCTGAAACTTATAGAGGAGAAAGTGGGAAAAAGCCTGGAAGATATGGGCACAGGAGAAAAATTCCTGAACAGAACAACAATGGCTTGTGCTGTGAGATCAAGAATTGACAAATGGGACCTCATAAACTTGCAAAGCTTCTGTAAGGCAAAAGACACTGTCAAGAAGACAAAAAGGCCACCAACAGATTGGGAAAGAATTTTTACCAAACCTAAATCTGATAGGGGACTAATATCCAATATATACAAAGAACTCAAGAAGATGGACTCTAGGCAATCAAATAACCCCATTAAAAAATGGGGCACAACTGGCAGCTATCATGTAGAAGACTGGGAATTGATCCATTCTTATCTCCTCGTACTAAGGTCAAGTCTAAGTGGTTGAAGGACCTCCACATAAAACCAGAGACACTGAAACTTATAGAGGAGAAAGTGGGGAAATGCCTCGATGATATGGGCACTGGGGAAAAATTCCTGAACAAAACAGCAAAGGCTTGTGCNGAAATTATAAATCAAGCCATTTCCAATCAGGTACCATTTGCTCTGCCATTCTCCTCATGATTCCAGAACTTTCTTGTGTGGTCTTTCTTGCTCTTTATTCCATAATTCAATGTCTATCCACTAATCTATCTATCTGACTATTAAATTAGATATGTTTGGAAATTAAATTATTTTTAAGAGCAGTCTTCAGATTTAGCTGTCCCTGGATACTAATTTGTAATTTAATATAACAATAAAGACACTGAGCAATCAACCTGTCTTTCTGTCTTTCTGTGCTGGGACACTCATCTCAGACATTTGTTTTCTAAGAAAGCTTGAATATGCTGTTATGGGAGGAAGGAAAGTAATATGAAAAAGGATTCTATATCCAGATGTTAAACTGCAAGGTCTCTCTGTTTGTTGCACATATGATGAGGTACAGCTATGGTTGATACTCTGGGAGACACATAGGGGGTAAAATGAAGGCTATATAGAGAGACATTCACCATCAACACACTTATTCTGATGAAACCATCTGGGGTCCATATTTAATAGAGCTATACTAGTTTTAGAAAAATTTTTATTTTTCTTGTATATATAGTTTTATTTAAAATAAACATATAGGAGGAAGCACTGATCTAAATTTGGAAGGAGACAGGACATCAAAGAGGGTTTCTATGGAAAGTACAGTATTGGAGAAACCTAAAACATCAGTAACTCAAGAAAACCGAGACTATCAGAATGTGGGTGTAAGGAGAAAGTGAAGGAACAAGGGCTCAGGGCTGAGGAGGAGCATGCAGATCACATAGCTGAAAGTGATCACCATGCCAGGATCCTAAAGGTGGAATAGAAGGTGGCTACAGATTGCATACAATGCCAAGTCAGAGCCCCCAGACAAGGAAGAAGTATAGGTGGGTTTTAATCTGTTTTGTGCACTAGAATCTCTTCTTTTTCCTACCCCTCAAAGCATGAATATATGTGCTTCAGAGACCAGAAGAGGATGTTGGATCCTCTGGAACTAGAGTTACAGGTGATTATGAGCTACTATTATTAGAGGTGCTGGGGACCCAATCTGAGTTCTCTGCTTGATCTCGCAGCAAGTGCTCTCAGCCTCTGAGCCATCTCTTTAGCCTCATCTTTTCCTTTCTTAACATAGACATGATGTATGTTACAGGAGTGGTTTGTATAGATTGAATTTTATTTGGTTGATCAGTGGAAAGTTTGGAAACACTTCAGTGAACTCTAATGAAAAACACAAATGATACACTAGGCCCAAGGAACTGAGAGCATAATGATTGTCACAGGGGTCTCTGATCTTATTCAAGAAAACAGTGATTCTCCTCTGTGGGGGCCTCACCAACTCCTCTGCTTACATACAAGAGCTGTTGCTAGATGGGACCAAAAACGGAGCCACTATGGATCTCTTTGATGAATGTGTCTCTTGGTTGCTGGTAAATCAAGCTCAATGTGGCCATAGCATGAAAGAGAGTTTGTCAGCACACCCAATGGAAAGGCTGGTTGATGGACATCAGGCATCCTGAGCCATCTCTCTGTAGATGGCTGTGCTTCTCAGGTGCTGTTTCCATGAAGAGGAAAGATACAACCATTGACTTCTCTGATATTTTCAGCTTCATTGTACTGAAACAGAACTCAAACAAGAGTCACCAAGAAGGGTTAATAGGACAACCTGGTAAGGAAGTAGATCTGGGAAGTAGGGGAAGTCAGGGTTCACAGACCAGCAGAACCAACTGGAGGGACTCCGGCTCAGTCCCCAGAGGACTGAGGACACCATTTTCCCTTTAGCATTATTGTGATAACCAAATGAGGCCAGGTCTCTACCCTCCTCTGCCTCCTATCTCTTTCTGAGAACAGGCCTTCCTGCTATCACTCCTCCTCCAGTGCTATTCTTAGAGCACATGTGGGTCTTATTTTTTGCAGTTTGAGACAAGGTTCCATGTTATTTAGGTTGACTTTAAACCTTTGATTCTCCTGTATCTACCTCCTAGGTGCTAAGACTGTGGGTGTCCTCTCCATGCTTGACACACATGCAACTCTTCAGGCCTTAGTTACTTGATGTGGGAACTCTGCTTAGCTTTGACCTATGTACTGCTCATCATAAATCAATGCATCTGTTATGACTCATGCTTGTGTGTGTGTGTGTGTGTGTAGAACTCAAAATCTGCTGTCTTAACAAAAAAGAAGTAAGCCATGCAACAGTACTGACTTCACCACACTGTAATCATATCCCTGGGACAAACTGGCCTTGTATGTGAAAGTTTGTGACTAGTATCTGGCCACCCCCAATCCCTGTCCTTGACAACCACCAGACGACTCCACTCTACTGCTATGAAGGTGGTATGTTTAGACTCCAGAGATGAATGACATCACACAACATTCATCTTCTTGAGCCTGGCTTTTCTCACTTGGTCTTTTTGCGGATGCCACCCTCTGCCCTCATCCCTCCCCACTCCCACTTGTTATGCCTATAGTCTCTGCTGCTCTGTTCATGGTGATTCTAAGGTAAGTAATGACAACAGGGAAGTAAGGCCAGCAGTTGCTAAGGAACATTGGTGGTCTCTGCACACTGCCTGCCTCCTGTGTGTCAGCTACTTCTCTGTCTTCTCCCCTGCAAAGTACAGCCATGCAATGTTGAAGTCATTTCCTATACTTTAAAGATGAAATAGGTGTGTATTTTTCTTGAGAAGATTATATCTATTAATTAGGGAAATTAAAATTCAATTTTGCTCCTAAAGTTTCTACTTCTTTGTCAACTACTACTTTACATTAAATGCAGACATCCAGGACCAACACTTATTTCAGAGAAGAGGCCTGAAGATGTATATTGTTGGCAAATCCTATGATTCTTCTCATGTATACATTTGAGAAACACCTACAAAACAATGCAGAACATCCTCGGCCCACTCTGCTAAAGCCTAACTCCTGACTGTGACTCCCCAGCTTCTCCTTCAAGTTACCAAGTCCTTTGGAGTATTCCAGCAATAGCAGACCACTCACGGTGCTTGGAAACACTGGATATTTCACATATCCAACACTCATCCCTGCTCTCCTGCCTTTGGTAAATGCCTGCTTCATGTTCCTGGCTCTAGTTAGCATTCTTGCCATTGTGAGTGCTTACCCCTACCCCGTAGCTATGGCTGTCACTCACTTCCTCTTGTTCATTTTTCTGATACCAATATCACTTGAAATATATGCTTGCTACAGTAGTCTCACCATGTGCCGTATTACATCAATTCACAGAGGCCCTTCTAAATACAAAGGAGATAGAGCATACAATAAAAGTAAGTATTTCTTATTAACAATGTAGGGCAAGGAGAAATTGTGTGTATTGGCTGTAGAAGACCACTTCTCACACTCTAGAGGCTATTTCATAGAAACATTTTTGACATTGTTATTGTGAGTCAATGTGCTAAGTTGACTTAGCTCACCACATCCTACCTGTGGGTATTTGGTTCATGTCTTCATCACTCAATGCTCTAAGCTCCAACATCTTTTTTTCCAAAATGAAGATGTTAATAGTCTCTCTTCCAGAGAATTGCATTCATAACTAAACAAGTCAGTATGAACCCCCACTTTGAACAGTGCTGGCCACATGGCAAGGATTTTAATAAGGTTTTATCTGATTTTGTTATTTCTCCCAACACTCTCAAAGAAGAGGCTACAGGAAATAGAAAAAGTGGGGAATCCAGAAATAACAGGAGCAGTGTTGAGTCTCACCACGAAATGGAAAAAAAATTCTTCCCTTTCCTTTTCATCCTGTTCATGTCCTTCTTAGGTTTATATTAACCTGGAAGAACTCACTCAATACGGTGCTACTCTGTCCACAAGCTCACTGCATGTGTATTCAACACACCGAGCAGCCAACAAACAGTTTGTAATTGCTGATGGAATGCTGGGGGCTGGAAAACAACTTTAGGCAAGTCATCCATGGTGCTATTGTGCCGTTGCTTATAATTCAGTGGGAAATGACAGGACAAGAAAGAACCAATTGGTTATCTGCTAATCCTCAAATCAGAAAATTGAAGTGTCTTAATCCTAGGAGCCAGAGGACACCTGTGTTGAGAAAGTGGTATTTGTGCTAACACAAATATCAACATGGAAATTGATCAGGTAGAGAGGTCAGGCTGCTGTTGTGTCAGAGTTGTAGAAAGTTCTAGAAGGATGCAGGTTAGTGTGTTACATGTGTCTTTCTCCTCCTACACCATCTGTGTTGCTACTCAATAACAGTGAGTTATCTGCAGAAGCTTAAAGAAGTCAGCTTGTATAAGGCCTTGGATTTTCTTTCTCAGGTTTCTCTGAAGTAAGAAGACACTGATAAGTTAATCAGGTAAAGTCTTGCAAGTTCCAATAAGCTTCACTTTTAGGAAGACAGTATTTGAACAAGAGGCCTCCCACTCTGTTGCTTGGTTCTTAAAGGAGACATCTGTAAGTGGGAATTGCAACTCACATGATGGTATTGCTTTACTGGAAGAAGTCACAGGGGAAGAAGAGATTAATTAATGCCAAATACATATCTCATTACCTGAAGGAGAAGTTGTGATTTCTCAGGCATGCTGTCATGGGCAGTAGCATAGAGAAATGTGATTTAGTATCACTAGAAACACAATCATTCACTATTCACTTAAAACTAAATATTAATAATATTTCCTCTTTATGAGAATCAAAACTTTGAAACCCTGCTTGAGAAATGAGTTTCAAATTCTCTGGACTTGCACTGAACAGGAAGCAGGGTTTTCAGTGATTCCTCATTGCTGAGCCGCATCTTAACCTGGATCAGGTCCTCTTACCGAAGTTCCACCATGTAATGACACATGACCACAGGAAGCACAAGAGACATTAAGCTCTAGGGAATCAAGGAATCTTCAGTGCTACTGAAGTAGATAGTAGTCTCTTTCAGATTAGGTCATTAAGTTAACATGAAGCACAGACATGCCTGCCAATATCACATATGTAACAGCTTAGGCTGAGTTAATGGAAGACTCATTAGTGCCACTTTCAGTGTAAATGTGAATCTTCTTTGGACAATTTTCTTTTGTTGTGAAGTTTACAGCTGAGCTCTTAAAGCTCACAAGGCTGAGTTCCTATACTCATTTATTTGAATGCTCGACTATATCACCACTCTTAATGGCTCAGAGACTACTGAAGATAACATTTGATATTTTAATTTCAAGAATATAAATATAATGGTGGCGGAGATAGCTCAATCAGTGAAATGCCTGCAAATAACCAAGTTAGATTCTCCCAAACAACATGCAAAAAGCCAGGGTGGCCATATGCACTTGTAATTCCAACTCAGGTGAGGGGGAGACAGGTGGATCACTAGGCTTCACTGGTCAGCCAGTCTAACCTACTAGGTGAGTTCCAGCCTGTGAGAAACCTGGTCTTAAAACGAAACAAAACAAAACAGAAAGAAAGAGAGAGAGAAAGAAAGAAAGAAAGAAAGAAAGAAAGAAAGAAAGAAAGAAAGAAAGAAAGAAAGAAAAAGGTCTAATGGCACTTAAGAATGACATCAGAAGAAGTTCTCTGATCTCCACAGACATAATTACTCACAGTGTGTGTGCACCACCCCACACGCTCCAGCACACACATGTATACACACACACAAAAAAAATACATGTACATCTCCCCCTCAGGTTCAAACATTAGTTCCTATGAAAGATTTGGTTCCACCTGACACTGAAATGCAGATAGGAACATGTACAGAAGTCTGGATCTGTTTCCAGGGAAGTCAGTGTGATCTCTATTTTGCTATTTCAGTAAAACCAGCTTCCTAGGAAAGCTATAATTGAAAATAGTAGTCGCAGATGGTCAGTGGGGACATAAAGGGATATCTAAAGATTAAACCTCTCTCTCTCTCTCTCTCTCTCTCTCTCTTTTCCCAATAAGGCTGCTGTGTGCAGTAGGGACTCATTTCTTGGCCCTGTGGAGACCTCCAGGCCCTCCTGTGGGGTCTGCAGAGTGACTAGCAATAGAAGAATGTTATAGGGATATTTTAATCATTAGGGGCTGAGTGCTATAAACGAACTAGTGATTCAGAATATCAAATGATGGTAGTCAGACTTTTTATTAGAGCTGAATAGAAAAAAAGAAACCAAATTATCCAGACACTATTGAACTGCATGTTGACAATTATATTTAATAATTATTTTTTATTTAAAATTTGTAATATTTCTTAGATTGATGATGACATACCTGTATTTGCTACATCCATTCCAGTAGTGACTCTCATTACAGGTTTGGAAACCTGGAAGCAGTCCCGAGGCAAAGAGTTTCAAGGAAACTCAGCCTCTTGGAACCTTGGCATTCCCATAGCTAGAATGCCCCAGATTTGTCTCTGCAATATTGTGGAGGGTCTTGCATGCTTTTTTACAGTATTTTACTGGATAAGAGTTAGAAATCTCAGGGCAAGCTTAGCAAAGTATACTTAGAATCTTCAGTACAGCCAGGTATAGCAGGCTACATCGCATATTAGAAGTAAGTTGAATTCTTCTGACAAATGGAGATTCCCTACAGATACTTAAAAGAACAGCCAAGTTACTACACTCATATACAAGAATTTACCAAGGCCTAGGAAATGGGGGTAGGGGTTGTGGCATTGCATTATTCATGAGAAGGTCTGCTAGAGCAAACCCCTCTGGTGCTAGCTTTCACAAGGCTCAAAGGAGTAGCACAAATTGTGACTAGGGTGTGAAATCCTTACCTGTCATTAGCTGACCCTAGGCAGAGCTGTTTTATCTTTACTATAAATATTACCTGGTTCCTGTAAGTCCATTTGAAGTCATTCCTTTGTTTTGTGTCAGGTAACTTCAATGTACTTTGCCTGCTGTGACATCCTACCCCTTTGTTTTATGTATTATATAAGACTGGTGTTCGCTTTGTGACTTTACACTCAGACTTAACATGCTCTCTCCTGTCCTGTCTGTCACTCGCTGACTCTATGCCCATCTTTCTGAGGCCTTGATTCGCACGGATTGAGGAAGGCCCATTGAGCCTCGGTCCGTGGCATGTATTGTAACCTGCTTTCTTTCTCTCCTTCATCCACATGTCAGGAAAGTCTGTTATTCAAAGAAATTTTATTAAGCTTCTTGAATGACTAGAAACTAGCTGAGGCATCACAGACAGAGAGTATCATCATTACTCATGGTTGCCAGGTCCATGCCATAATAGCAAATTCCTCACCCTTACAGCAAATAAGATCATTCTCCATAGACTAGCTTATATTAATACTGACTCTTTATACTGGTCATTTGTTTACCATCAACAAACAGGCATTATATATGAAGCACAAGGTGTGGTTGTGCAATATCATAACCTAACGCTCAGTAGACAGAGGCAGGAAGAAGGAAGAGTGCTGGAATTGTGAGGCCAGATTTGTATACATAGTGTATTTTAGATAGGACTGTAGTATGAGACTCTCCACCTCTCTCTGCCTTCCTGGAAGTCTCAAATATACATACATACATACATACATACATACATACATACATACATACATATGCAATATATAATGAAATAGTAATAGATCAAGATAATATACTGGTAGGAATATAATCAAAGTTCAGAAGAGAAAGTCCAGAAGTAATTCATAAGAATTCACTTAGGGACTTAGTACATGACAGATGAAGTGTCACAAGATGGGATGAGAGAGATTATTAGATAAATTGTGCTCTAAAACTGGTGTTTGAGGACAAGATCAGGTTGGATTAACTGCAACATTATGAGATTAACTCTGTAAGAGTTAAACCATATGTTATAAAAGCAAAATAATTTAAAAACGAATCGATTTTCATATGATGTGTTTGATTTGATAGAGGCAGTCACTCCTAGCTCAAGGGTTATTGGTGATGATGGCTACTGGAAAGGGAGAGTCAGTTTCCTTCAGGGATGTGACCCCAAGTACTCATGCTCCCATAGATGACCTAGGCACATACCTGCAGCACTATGTGGACTCAGAGGGTTAGAAGAAGCACATGAAATTGGGGGAAATGGTGGTGAGAAATGGGAGGAGAAGGGGAAGGAGGGGGGCGAATTTGATCAAGGTACTTTCTATGCATTCATGAAAGTATCAAGCCACAAAACATATATGTAAACATACTATCTGAAAGCAAATGATAACCTGAGTGTACCTTGTCACTGTAAATAACACCTTATCCGAGGGAGGAGCAGTCCTAGTCGCTTGAGCTCATAGCTTGAGGGCACAGTCTGTTTTAATGGGGAAAGCGTGCATGAAAGTCTGAGGCAGCTGGTCACACTGTATCTACAGCCAGTAAGCACCTCTCACTCACATGATGGAGAAACAATGGAATTAAAATGGTACTGTATAAAATATCTACATAGCACAAATTCAGGTAAGAGTAAAAGATTACAGAAACAATTAAGGTATAAAATACACAGAAAATAAATAGCAGAATGTCAGACATAAAAATTTCACATAACAATAGTCACATCAGTAATTAAATGTAGAGAAAGTAAAATGTCCTACTTAATAGCAAAAATTGGCAAAATGAACTTAAAAGTCATGATCATAAAAAACACAGTTAGACTTAGAGAAACATAGACCAACCTTTTGCCAGACATGGAAATGCAATAAGACATTAGCAACATAAATTCTATATCTGAAAATGTGTTTCCCAGTAAGCAAGAATGGGAGAAAGACATGGATTAGCGAAGTCAGTGATGGTGAGACAGGAGTTGTTAAATTTGTGACAATGTATAAAGGGTGATAATAATAAAACTGAGCATTGATTCATGATTATTCTTTTCATAGTTGTAACTATAAGGAAGTTTTCTTTGAAAGGTAAACAAAAAAAGTATTGTGTCATCTCATCACTTTTGCACATGGGCTTCATACCCACATGGACACTGTGTTCAGTGTGAAGACGCAGAAGTGAAGATTAGGAGGTCTTTCTCAGCAAAAGCCTGACGGTGACTATTTAAACCCCTTTCAGTATTTGCTCATATTTAAAGGCCTTCTCACTAAAGTTGGAAACAGAGACACCAAGACCTGGTCTTCAAAGGACTCTTATGTGCAAGTACAAGAAAAAGGCTTGATTTAATTAAGGTGGCCATAGACCCTTCCTCTTAGATTTATGTGGTGCACAAATACAGCTTACATATGTTGTGGATAACTTAATTGTCCACATCTTGGTAGTGTTGCTCTCCTGCCACTGGGTTTAATTACATTACATTATGATGGTAATTAACAGAGCCAAACATCATTTCATCATTAATTGGTTTTATGAGGCTTGGAGCTTTTCTGCTCAGAGCTCTTGCATTTAACACAAGCTCTTACCACTGTGAACAGTTTTCCTAGAAGGTTTCCTTCAACCACCCGGTTGTTAGGTAGATGGTGGCAGATTGCTTTGCATTTGAGCAGTGGGTGATACAGCTTGTAATACTCCTTGATGCCATATTCATTAGTCTTGTTTAATTGTTCTGTCTCAATGGGGATCTTAACGATTGAGGACAATCTGATATGCCTGTGTGTGATTAACATAAAGGCAGTTGATATTTGTAAGTATCCAGGGTGTGTTTTTTATGGAATACTGATTCTGCTGGCAGAGGGATAGGAATGGAAATACATTGTGGAGAACCTCTTTGGACCATAGCTGTGACCACAACCCAGCTCTGTACATCTTTCAGCAAAACACTTTTAGCTCTACCTTTGCATTTCTTAAATGGACAGTGCTTTACTCCTTCCATCTATGGGTATACTTGAAAGCTACACTACTGCCAACCTGAGCAGTTTTTATGAGTAGTACATTTAGATACTACTTCATTATAGGAACTGGTTAACTTCTGTGATGTCATTAAATCAATCTCACAGCCACCATGGACATCAGCTTGACAATATCTACAATCACCTAGGAGACAAACTTGAGAATGTCTACCAGGGAGTTCCTAAATTAGGTTAATTGAAATGAGACACTCACCTCATAGGGGCAGCACCATCCCCTGAGCCTATATTGAGTTGAGCACAGGCATTTATATCTCTCTTCTTCCTGACTGTGGATACAATATAACCAACTCTCAAACAGTGAGACACAAACCCTATCTTAAGTTATTCTTGTGAGGTATTTTGTCTCCAAAACAAAAGCAATGCAGTCTTCATTATCACAACCTTAGGGATAAGATACCAGAACAAAATACTTTGTTTTGGGGAAGCTGTATAGAAAAGGACATGTCTGATATTTAAATCCAGCTCTTCCTGATTTAAAAGCTAAGAACAATATTTCCCTGTTGCTGTTGACTCTGAAGAGGTTGGTACTTGATCATTCTGTCTCATATACAAATATTGAGCTAATCTGTAAAGCAGAGTAGAACCAGTAGTGTGGTATATAGCATCAGAACTATTATGTGTCTGTAGTTTGTACTTTACAGAAATGTCAGAAATCAGTCATAGCCAGTGGAGCCAGGGAACTGACATGTTTGAGTTTCATTGAGATGCCAATCTTACTTTCTTCTGACTACTGTGAAGAGCACTGTTGTCAAGTTCAAACCACGATGACAGAGGAGGAGCTCCAGATATCTCCCCAAGCTCACCACACTTCATCCACTGTCCTTTGAATCTACTCATGAGTAAAAGTCTCTAATGACCATATTGTTCCTTAAGCTCTTCATTTTAGAGTATTTTTTATATTAACCAGAGAGTTACTAAAGCAATGTTGAAGCTTCTAAACCCTCCACCCACCTTCCTCTAATGGTACAATGTAACTATGGTCCCACCGTCCTCTAATGTTACAATGTAATTATGGTGAGATTATTAAAAGGGAGATTGATTTCAACGCTGTGTTAGTATCTACTGACTCATGAATTTGGTTTAGACTTCCCGTCCTTGCTTTTCTATCTTTCTTCTTCTCTTCCAGACTTGGTTTAGGATCTCATGTCATACTCAGCCAAAACAAAAACAAAAACAACAAAACAAAACAAAACAAAACAAAACCCCAGTTTTCAGTATTGAGTGGTAGTCATTAAAAAAATGGGCAAGGGTTGAGAGATGGTTCAGTATCTGCTCTTGCCCAGGTCCCAGGTTTAATCCTCAGTACCCGCATGGTGGCTCACATGTTACTGTAGTTGCAGGGCATTCCACACCTTCTTCTGGCCTCTGTGGGCACTGTGCACATATGATGTACTGACCTACATGTAGATAAAACTCCTATACACATAATATAACAATACAAGAAGGAAGGAAGAAAGGAAGGAAGGAAGGAAGGGAGGGAGGGAGGGAGGGAGGGAGGGAGGGAGGAAGGAAGGAAGGAAGGAAGGAAGGAAGGAAGGAAGGAAGGAAAGAAGGAAAGAAGGAAGGAAGGAAGGGACAGGCCTCAAAATTAATTGTGGAAGTATGGACATTCTAAGAATCAAAATGGAGTGCTTATGAAAGCCAGCACCAAAAGCACACAGAGCTGAGAGTAATAAAGGGCAGTCTCCTGTGTCACTTTATAGAAACTGTTCTAGACCCACAGAGGACAGCATAATGTTGAATAAAAGGCAGTAGTCCTGTCCAGTGGCTCTCTCAGCCTCACACTGATACCATTCTACTGTAGGATTGCTGTTTCCAGAATGATGCATCCCCCTTACATTTGTCATAAAAACATTTCTGAACATCCATATGAATACAAGCACAATTGACCCTGATGTGGAGATGTCTGTGTTCCTCAAATATTTATCATCAGCATTAGTCTTGTAACTTAAGCTGGCAGGCAAATCATGGTCTCAGAATTCCATAAACAGAGAAAATCCCCTGTGATTTCTCTAGGAAGAAAGAAGACAGGGAGAATTCATGAGTCAGCTTTTCTTACTGCCCTACTTCCTTCTCTGAAGGGTGAGATCGAAGAGGTGAACATTTCCCATTGTGCTAGATGTCGGCTCCTGCTCCAGGGTCCTCCAAGCCTGCAGTAGCTCTGGGTGGGGGAGTACCAGTTGCTCCCCTGCAGAGTGTGTGCATCTATTTACCTCAGGGATGACAGAGCAGAACAGTTTTGTTTTAAGATGAACATGTCAATATCTAAAGGTCATAATTTGACCTCTGTGCTATTTGTTGTTCTAGTTAAAACACAAAGGCCTAATTAGCTGGTTGCACAGTCTGTAACAGAGGGCTTGCCAAGGCTGTCCTCACCCACTGTTGGCTTTGTTTCTCAGCACAAGGGTTACAACAAAGAGCTGTGTTAGTAGGACTTTCCTTGCCATGAAAACCAAAGAGAAGTAATGGAGGAAGAGAGATTTACATTGGATTCAGAGTGTTCAGTCCAGGGTTGTATGGGTCTTGTTGTTTTAGCATGAGGTGAGAAAAAAATTACCTTGGTGGGAGCATATTCTGGAGGAGGGTACTAAACTCATGGTAGGTAGGAATAGGAGGAAATGAGAGGGAGGGAGGGAAGGAGGGAGAGAGAGGCATGGAGGGAGAGAGGGGGAAGGAATCTAGTGCAATGTATATAGGATGCATCTCTTAGAGTACACCAACTTCCTTGAACTTAGTCTACTGCCTGACACAAGGACCATTAATTATGAATCTATCAAACAAGTAACTCATTTGATGGGACCAAATCTTCTGTACATGAGACTTTGGGGTAGTTTATATTAAAAACCACAACAATTTTTGATCTCTCTCTCTCTCTCTCTCTCTCTCTTTCTCTCTCTCTCTCTCTCTCTCTCTCTCTGTGTGTGTGTGTGTGTGTGTGTGTGTGTGTGTGTGTGTCTGTTTCTGATACAAGGTCCCTCTATATAGCCCTGTCAGTCTTGGAACTAACTCTATAGATTGGACTGGTCTCAAACTCACAGAAATTTGCCTGCTTCTGCTTCCTGAGTGCTGGGATTAAAAGTGTGCACCATGCCCATCTTAAAATTTCTTTCTTTTTTTTTTTTCTTTGTTTTTTTTTGGTTTTTCGAGACAGGGTTTCTCTGTGTAGCCTTGGCTGTCCTGGAACTTATTCTGTAGACCAGGCTGGCCTCGAACTCAGAAATCCGCCTGCCTCTGCCTCCCAAGTGCTGGGATTAAAGGCGTGCGCTACCACACCCGGCTCCAAAATTTATTTCTTTTAAAAGGCATAATAGGGCCGGGCGTGGTGGCGCACGCCTTTAATCCCAGCACTCGGGAGGCAGAGGCAGGCGGATTTCTGAGTTCGAGACCAGCCTGGTCTACAAAGTGAGTGCCAGGACAGCCAGGGCTATACAGAGAAACCCTGTCTCAAAAAAAAAAAAGGCATAATAATTATGAAGCCTTTGAGACTTGACTATACAGGGAGACTATCTCAGAAAGAAAAGAAAGAAGGAAAGAAGACACTCTGTAAAGTTTTACTAACACCATGTTAACCGTATAATTAAAATCTGCATCTATTCTAGTGACCATGCATGTACAGACATGTAGGCAAATGTGTAGGGACCAGTATGCGCAAGACCCTTAAGACCTGGAAGACCAAGATCTTAGCACAAAGGACACGCATTTGCCCTACAAGGACAAGGAGCAGGAGATAAGAGACAAAGACAGGAGATCAGAAGACAGAGGAAAAGGGGAAGGGAACACAATAGAGGGGGGAAAGGACACAGCACTGCCTCTGGGTAGAGAGGAGACAGACAAGGCTCATGGGCAAATAAGTGAGACAAAGGGGCTTTTGATTGTTAGCTTCAACACTTTGATAGCTGGACCTTGGTAGTCAGCCTCAGGAGTCAGAAGTGACCAAATAAGGAAATAGACCTTGGGGGCTAGCTTTAGTAATATAATCAGTTTTTAGGAAGACAGAGGTAATGTGGGAGAAGGGCAAAGTCTGCCAGAGCCATGTTTGCCATGCTCAGGCCCCCCAGGGGTCTTTCAAGGTGCACATGTGCATGAGTATTTTAATGTAGCCCTTACATATATTTGTGCCTATCCAGTTATTGCTACATGATGATATATTGCTCATTGGTGGCCCACATTATGTGTTAGTAACTCCATAAAATATGTGTAATACTTAATGATGTTGTTGTAGCCTTGTTAATTTGTGCAAGTGTCCATTGATCATGATGTTTGTACAAAGGACATTTGTACAAACATGATGTTTGTACTATGGACATTTGTACAAACATGATGTTTGTGCAATGCGAGCATGCACACACATACTCCCATACTCTTAGTCTTGAAATGTGTTATCCTCAGTGCAAACTGTTGGTTTCAAGAAACCTTCAGGAGTAAGTCTATGGATTGTTGGCATTCCCTCAGAGAAGGAACAGGTAGACCCTCACCTGAGTGTGTCTAACCAGCCCCCACTCCTTGCCCCAGTCATTTGTATGTACTTGGGCTCTAATTGCATGTGGAGGTGTGACTAGGGGAGGTTGGTTGAGGGGCTTTATCTGTGCAGTCATAGGAAGCTGTCATTTATGCTGGGTACAGCCCTTTCAGTTGGGCAGCTCTACCTGAGTCTGTCTTTGTAGAGTCCTGGCATGAACAGACTTCAGACTGATGACTGAAACATGGCAATCCAACAGGGGAAGTGTTTGACCTCTGGACTAAGGTAAAGCATGTCACACTGCCAACTCACCTGCTCTGCCTAGCATGTCTGAGTTCTTCAAAGCTCTGGGGGCAGGTCACCTTTATATTCTGTCTTCTGTGCTATTCCATAAGCTGATTTTCTGAGGGCAGAAGAATAGCTTCCTGATGCATCATCAGTGTGGACGAAGGGCTGTTAATCACCCAGCTTCCCTTCAGCCTGGCAAGAGCTACCATAAAAAGGAGTAATTTGAGCTTCATAAGAAAACTATATCTCATCACTCTGCCTTGAATCCTTTGAATCCTTCATCCCCACACATTTGCTGTTACTCTGGCAGAGCCTGTGGGATATCCCCTTGTCTTGATTTATACTGTTCAGAATTTCAACACCAACAGCTTGAAGTTTAGGCTATTTCTTTCTCCCCTTTCTTAAACAAACAAAGTTAGCCCAACTCAGTAATTTTAAAATCCACAAATAACTTACAGTTTCAAAATAAACCCTAATCCATGAAACTTCAACCAGGATTTGCTTAAAATTATGCGAGAACATTTGAGTATTATACAGAACTCAGAAAGATATGTATAAATTTGCTTGAGAACTACATTTTTCTCCAGGCCAGGGTTTGCCAAGAGAGTCCTGGGTTCCCGAGAGCACTTCTTCCTTCTTGTCTTGACCTAGCCCTCAGTTCCTTCCTAACCTTAGGCAGGAATTTTGGATTAGAGCATTTGTTCTGAGGAGCTGTGACGTGGTCATTAGACTGGAGTAAGCAGATAGCAACCCACTGTACAGCCAGAGCCTGCATCTAAAATACAATCATACCTGACTAGTACCTTGTTTTAATTGTGCTTGTGTTCAGTTTCTGAAGTCACCTGGTGACAGGCCCAGAGGGAGAAAACAGAATATTGAATAGGGTCATACACCAGGATCTCATTTATAATCTATTAGCACAGGAAAATTTAAGCAGAATCCATAATCTTCTAAGTGAAGCAAAATGAACTTTAGGACCCATCCTCTACAAAAAAATCAGTGCTAGATTTGAATAAAAATCCACACAAAGATTCTAGGTTATTAAGGCCAATTGAACCCTTTGACATTCACAACTTGATGTCCTGATACACTAAAAGAACCTAAAGGTCAGATTCATTTTAATGGTAAAATTACTCGTTGATGGCACTTTTGGGCAGGCCTAATAGCCTGAGTTTGATAAGCAGATCTCACAAGTTGTTAGGAAAGAACTCTCAGGAGAGAGTTGTCATCTGACCTTTACTCCCTTATGATCACACACGAAAACACTAAATAAAAAAATAATTTTAAAGATATTCTTTTCTGTTTTATTTCAGAATGTTCTCCAGCATTACCTACTTATGGATTGAGAACACATTGTTCAACCTTTACATCCTCTGTGAGGATACTGAATCAGACCAGGTGTCCTTGAAAGTTCTTGTAGCATTAACGATCCAGTACATTTCTCACTCTGGCACACAAATATCATAAGCAGCGGGAAAAGCTCACAAAAATACACAAAATATTTATTACACAGATCATGCCTAATAGAGACATTTTTCCAAAGCCAGGCCATGTAGATTTTTGGTAGGTCAATGCTTCAGCTGGTCTTCTATAGAAGTGGGTTCCAACAGATGTGTTGGCAAGTAAATGAATCTTCCTTCTTCTAATGTCATTATGTAATTTTCCAGTGGAAGGTGTGGCCCAAATTAAAGGTGTGTACCACCATGCCTGGATCTGCAACTTGTTTTGTCCCAGGCTGACCTTAAACTCAGAGATCTCCTTGCCATAGTCTCCTGGGATTAAAGATGTGTACTACTTTTCCCATGCCTAAACTTTTCATGGCTACTATGCCTCAAGATCTCCATGCCAAGATCCCAGGTCAGAAACTTGTGTCTTCTAGTCTCAAGATCTGGATCACAGGCAAGTCCTCAAATTCTGGATTGTAGTTCATTCCAGATATAGTCAAGTTGACAAGGAGGAATAGCCATTGCAGTCTGAAATTCACAGAAATGGTGGCTTATTTTCAGATTTGAGCTAGTGGAAAAATATTTGTTTAGTTGGACTTTTAACAGCACATAAAATATGTGCCATATAGTGCACACTCTAAGTGCCTTGGGGAAGATCCTATCTGCTACTGTGTTAAACATCAGCACCTGTACAAAATCACCATGTCAATGGTCAAGAAGAGCTGGTGTGTTATTTTGAGCTGGCTTTGAACTCTGTAGCAGTAGAAGTTTCAGCTAATCAATTCAGAGTGTTACCAGATTAGTAAGGTCAAGGGGCCATGCCCTGGTATGTCTGAATAGCTAGGCTCAGGTACTTCCTCAATATGTCAATTCAAAATACAACTAATAGTGAAAAGCTGAGGAAAGAGATTTATTCAATGGTCTCATTTAGAAGAAAACCAGAAAAGAAATCTAGTAACCCCACTTCCCCAAGTCCATCTTTACAGCTCCATCATGAGGTCTGTGTTTAAACAGAGGATAAGCAGCATGCCTAACAGGGCAAAGATGTAACTCCTCCTGTCTTTGTCTCTGTTCTCATGTCTCTTCTGAAAAGTAGTCTGAGCCAGGTATGGTAGTGCACACCTTTAATCCCAGCACTCGGGAGGCAGAGGCAGGCAGATTTCTGAGTTCGAGGCCAGCCTGGTCTACAGAGTGAGTTCCAGGACAGCCAGGGACACACAGAGAAACCCTGTCTCGGGGGGGGGGGGGGGGGGGGGGGGGGGGGGGGGAGAGTAGTCTGACAAGTCATCAGCATTGTGTGACCTTCTCTTTCTGGTAGATAAGTGCCGCCTCTGGCTGACACCAGGTTCCCAGCATGAGATTTCTGGGGGAAAATACCAATTCCTGGGGGTTCATTATCTTCATAGTCTGATAGTCACCAAGAGTCCCTTCCCTCTTGCCTGGAAGGTTATAATTGTTTCCATCTCTGTTAAATGGGCAGTGGAAGCAAAACACAGTGGGCCTTCAGTTCCTGAACATCATAGCTGCTCTTTTCCTTTCGACATAGCACGGTTTTTGTTCATTTAATTGTATAGCATCCTCAGGAAGAAAATATAGAGAGGGAAAAACACAAAATAAATGTACCACTTTGAGATCTAGTCCCTAAAGTAATCAGTACTTCTAATTGATGTTAATATCTTACGATACTCTGAAAACTATCACTGTGGCCTCAATTCTACTATCAATAAAGACATTCAGCCTTGAACTTTAATCAACTCCCAGCATAGTGAAAGCTGTGAAGGGTCTCCAGACAACAGAGTTGTAGGGTTGGGAATGTGTTTGCCAGAGACTTGGGGAAACTTAGCTAAGCTGTTCTAAGCTGGTATCTCTTATTTTCATAGTTAATTAGAGGCAAAAGAATATGTTATGTGACATAGTGGTGACAGTTTACATTACTGCCAGATAGATGGTAGGAAAACATCTTTATTGGAATGCCTGGGATTGGTACTTAAGTAGCTAGACCCTGGCAACTGTAGTTGCTCCTGTGTAAAGCAGAGTGGATTCTGTTTCAGGTACCCAATACAGACCTTTGAAGAACAAAACAGCAACAGAATTACTTTGAACTATTGCAGAAAGGATTAATTAATGTTCACTGAAATTCTAGTGACACTTTGAAATCTCTGGATTATTTGTTTTTCTCACATGAATGCGTTTGCGTAAGTCAAACTTTGATAACTATCAACTAGATAGCAAACACATAGTGAGGTGTTACACACAGCAGACATAGAGACTTTGTGCTTTCAGCATTTTTACTTACTTACTTGATGGGAACAAGCACCTGCTGCCTTCCAGCAGTGCTGAGAGCAGTGGGGACTGACCTTGCAGGCTTTGGAGGAGAGGAGGAGGGGAGAGGGGGAAATGGAGAGAGAGGCACAGAGACAGAGAGAGACAGAGACAGGAACACAGAGAGAGAGAGACAGAGAGATCTGTAAGACAAACCCACCCTCACACTAAACTTTAACCTTAGCTCCTTACATTCATAGATCACCAATCAGAAAGTGAGGGGTGGGCTGAATAATCGAGCAAACAATGTAATCACGATATATGTCATGGCACCCTTCTAAATTATGCAGCATGACCAGGAATTTGGTCAATATTTTTATGAGAGTTGGAGGAATTATCTACTTATTTTCACATTCCTTTTCATGTCCTGAAGGACTCAGCTTGTCATTTCCTGTTAGTTTTCTGAAATTTCTTTTTGATGGCTTCTTCACCTTTGTGTCTTATAATTCCTTGGCTTTATTTTCATTACCATTGTGAATTTTCAGATTCTTTTGCAAGTTGTAAAATTTTAATTGACACAGTGTTACTTTAGCAGTGGAGGCCCATTAAAGGAAAGCTATTTCCTCTTTGTCAAAAGAACAAAATCTACTTCTGAGTGGAGACAATTGTGTTCCATAAAGGTCATTTACGGGATTCCATTGGGCAGGTCAGTCACCTGACCAAGGAGGAGGAATAAGTATTCCTTTAGATAATTGGCCCAGTTAAGGCTTCTATTGCTGTGATGAAACATCTTGACCAAAACCAAGTTGGGGTTAAAGTCAGGGTTAGTATTTGGCTTACTCATCCATATTGCAGTTCATCATTGAAGGAAGTCAGGATGAGAACTCAAACAGGACAAGAGCCTGGAGGCAGGAAGTCACGTAGAGGTCATGGAGGGTGCTTCTTCCTGATTTGCTCATCATGATTCGCTTAGTCTTCTTTCTTGTAGAACCCAGAACCACCAACCCAGGCATGGTACCACCCATGAAAGGCTGGACCCTCCCCCCATCAATAACTAATTAAGAAAATGTCCTACAGCCAGATCTTCTGAAGACGTTTTTCTCAGTTGAGGCACCCTTCTTTCTGATAACTCAAGCTCCTGTCAAGTTGACGTAAAACTGGCCAACACAATAATGTACTTCTCTTTCCCAGAAACTGTGCCCCTGCAAGTCATCCCAGAGCCTTCTTGGGGTTCTGTTAGGTGTGTTCCCCTTTCTGACTCAAAAAACGGGCAACTAAGCCCTAAAAATTATATTTTTTCTATTTTTTGAAATTAAAACATAATTACATCATTCCCCTTCTAACTCCTTTTCTATTCCCCTTTCCCTTTTTCTTTAATTGTTGATACATGTGTATATATCACATATATTCCTAAATATATAAAATATAGCCTACTTAGTCTATATAACTTTACTTGTGTATATGTGATTTCATGGCTGACCACTTGGCATTAGATAACTAATTGGTTAATTTTCCAGGAGACCATTTCTCCTGCTGTCAACATTCTTTAGTTGCCTATGGTTCTTTGTGTAGTGTTGAGGCCTTATGAGCTTTCTCCCATACTTGTCATCATGTCTGTTATCTGTTGGTGTCTGCATTGCTCAGGTCCTATTTAGGCAGCCATGTTGGTGACCCTGCATCCAAAGGTGTAGCTTCTAGAAAACATAATCTCACAGCATACCTCCTGCTCCTCTAGCTCTTACAGTCTGTATGCTCTCTTCTGCTATGGTTCCTGAGCCAATTTTGTCTTTTGTTTTTTTGTTTTAGATGTTGGCCAGATGCTTTATCTGATACTCTGGGCTTCTCCACTTTTTCTCTAAAGCTCCCTTCCTTCCTCCTGGCCACTTGTTTGCCATCAGTTGCTTGTGGACAAACAGGTCTAAATCAGAAACAGAGGGTTTCTCTCCTTCTCTCCATCCTCTTTCTCCAGGCACCTGCTGAGATTTACAGTTTTCTTGCTCTGTTTTTTCTTTTTTAATTCTTATTTTGAAATCTCAAGCTGAAGATGCAAAATGTAAAATGAAAGCAATATCAAAACATTCCACTTGAACGCTATACAGATGTAAAACAAGTTTGAAGCCTGGATCCCTTGGGGAGTAGTTTTTATAAAGATTCACTTTTCCCTTGTATAATTTTAAAGCCAATCTAACCGCAAAGGTCACTTACTACGTAGGGGAGTGGTAGCTTCTCCTGCTTGTCATGGATTTACTTGCTAATGGAAGTTATTTTTTTCTCTCACAGCTGGAATACTTTCCCTCAATCATCTTTGCTCTGTGTGTGATCTGGCACAGCTCAAGACAGTAACTTCAGTTCTGAATGCTGATAGCACTATATAAGGGAAGTGTAATACCATCTTCAGATGAGGAAGCACAGCTGACGTTCTTCACATCCCCCAGATCACAGGTCCACATAGAACCCTTTTGACAGAATTCAAGTGAGGCAGAAATTTCAACCACTGAGAAACCAAACCAAACCAAAATCCAAAACACAGGTTCTACCCTACCCAGCCACCTTCAAGAACCACAGGTCTTCATGAACTATTTCAGGCTAATGAGGACTGTGTTTACAGCTGAGTGGCAACATCTACTAGTGAGTTGTGAAATCATTGGGTGAATAACAACACATTTATTTTGAAAATAGCCTCGAAAAGACTAGAATAAAGTAGAATTTAAAAAAAAGTCAAAGCACCTCATACCTACAACAAATGAACGTGGAGAATCACTATGCATGACCAGGAAAGAGATGACAGGCGGCGTTTGTGGTGAGTTTGTGTGTGTGAGAATCAAGAAGCTCACAATCACTGTGCTCAGCACACATGGGGGTGACATAAGAGGTGAAGCTGGACCCTGACCAGGCCATTGTACTGAGTTATGAGTAACAACATTCTTCAGCAGGCAGAGAACCAAGATAGGCTCTTGCTCTCAGAGATGTTACAACAAGACATCTGAGACCTGTGCAGAAGGCTCATCCAAGCAGTAACCAGACAGTAGCTGCAGTTGCAGCAGACAACAAGGAACAAGACCTATGTACACCTGCTTTCTTCCTGCTGCAGGATTTAGCACATGTGGCACATGCAGCCTACATCTCTCACAGCTTTTGTGACAGTGTTCTAGCTGTGAGCTTCTCACTTTCCATAGATCAGTAAAATCTTTTGACCCCCACCTTCAAGGTCCATAAATTGTGTATCATGCTCGTGGCCAAATGATTAGTGTGCTTTTATTCAATGCCTGTATCCTGCAGAAGGAATGCAGGCTGATATCGGGTGCATCTTCACTATTCAGCCTGTCTCACACACTGCTGTTTAATATGTGAAGGGTTAGTGACAGTTGCCACAGAAAGCTTCAGTGTAAGGGATCTCAGAAAGGGAAGCCAGGGGGTCTTGGGGGAGGGGTTACCAAGCAAAGCAACCAACAAAACAAATATAAAACCATTCTTCCTTTAAATATACATTATACCACATATGTTCTAGACCAGGTACTATGCTGGACCTGGGAAACTGACAACGCTAAGACATGGTGCCCTAACAGGACATGGCTAGCAACTGGAGTACTTCTTAGAGATAACATTTCCTAGAAACAACTCCTGCTCACAGTACTTTATATACATTAACCAGATAACTTTAAGGGGCAGGCAGGAGCTGTTATCGCTATTTTATAAATAATAAAACTAAGCTATACAGAATTAATGCCTTGCCTGAGCACCACTGTAAGTGGCAGAGCTGGGGTTGGTCTTATCTTTAATGCGTTGTGTTGGATCCTGCCTGAGACTGGGATACAAGTAGGAAACAAACACTCAAGAATGATACAGTTCAGCTGTGCACACACCACCTACAACTGACACAGAGATGACTGTCCACAGGGATACGTCCTGGAAGGAGTTCAGAGGAGATGATCAGGGAAGGAGCCTCAGGAGAGCCACGTATAATGGAACACTGAAAGAGATACTGCACTTTGCCTTGTGGAAAGAGTGGTAGTGGGCATCCCAGGGGAGCAGGATTTCAAAACTGGGGAATCAACTGGAGTTTGGGGATGTGGTAATGCGGTGGGCTTGAGATCTCTGGAGAATACTTGAAATCAGAGAGTTAGAGGATAAATAGGAGGCCGCTGGATAGGTCATCAGCAGAGGGTTGTCTGCTACTTTATGGATTCAAGTCTTGATCCTGAAGGTTATAGAGATCTGATGCATTTGAAGTAAGAGGGGGCTGGGACAGCATCCAAGATTAGACCTCTGTGTAGTACCAAGGGCAGAATGGACAAGGATGGGCAGAGGAAAGAAGGGAGAAGGGAGAGAAGAAATCTGAACGCAGTTGCCATCACCAGCCAGGAGAGCATAAGGCAGTAATTGTGGGCACTGAAGCCAAGAACTTGAGAATGCTACCGTTTGGGAAAGGTGCTGGGAACGAGATGAAATAGGAGTCAGGTTTAGGATATTTTCAAGGTCCTTGACTTAAAAACAGGGCCACTAAAGAGGAGTAGGCTTTGGTTTGAGCATGCTTTATGAAGGATGTGCTAATTTTCTTGGTATAAAGTCATACTTGGTTGTATGGGGTGCCCAGTAAGTGAAAGCTTGAACTTTACAAGCTCTAGAGAAAGCCATGAATGTGAAAGCCCAGCAAGAGAAGAAAATCAAGATCCCACTGAAAGGCTGAGCACAAACAGGGCTTTGGGGGGACAGTGTAGATATAAAACCAGACATTGGGGGCACAGCTCTTCATAACTCTCTGCCTGAGTCTGTCTTAATGTAAGTCTCTCGAAGGACTCAGGCCTCATTGCTGACTCCAGGTTTGGGCTGTACAAGGAGCTCACTAGGCGTTTCCTGGTCTAAACACCTTGGGAAGTGTTTGGGATTGTGTAGACTTCCTCAGAAAAAGCCACATGAAAACCTATTGATTCCATTACAACTGCTGGTGCTTGTAGAGGAAATTATTCTCAAGTATCCAAATAACCCATGATAACCTGTCTTCCTAGAAATCCCATATCCTGTTAATTTCCATATGAAGTCTTCATCTTCTTGCTTAGCCCATTTACTTCAACTCTGTGCCAAATTGGCACCATCCCTCCTCCAAGAATAAATCAACCATGCGTGTATGCAAACTTCTGTTGCATAGACCACACAAATGACATGTTCAAATCAGTGTCTCACGGGAGGAGGGAACTGTGCAGTTCCAGAGAAAGTCAATATCTTGCTGATCTGAGAATGAGGACGCAGCTATCCCAGAAAACTCCGTGCCTGTGGGAGTTTAGAAAAAGGGCTGAGGGATTGGATGGCGTGTGTTGACACAGAGGCCACTAGAGGGCGCTGGGAGCCCAGTCAGTCTGGAAGCTGTTATCACAGGAACACAAGGTTAAAGCTGTTTGAGATGAAAGTCGAACTTGACCCTAAATCTCCATATTTCCTTCAGCCAGTAGACAAGGTGGGCGCCCTTATTTCTGGTTTAACTTCTCGGCTGTGAATGCATTACTGGATTCCAAATGACCATCTGCCCCATCTCTAACTTGTAGTATATGCTCACCTCATCAGGGTCTGTCCACAAGCATCCTTGTCTAAGGCTGTCTAAGGCTGTTTAGCAAGGCCCTCTGCCGTCACCCAACGCACCGTTGTCAAGGCTTGTTGACCACTTGGTGTTATACATTCGTTTTTTCTCTCCATTAGAGAAACCTTCCTTTGCACCAGCCCTGTGGCTGAGTGCTTATTGTGTATTTGAGTACTTCTGCCCACCGTTTTCAGAGTCTGTGTCTTTTTAAGTCCGTGGTTCCAGACTGACAAAATGTGAGATACATATACATTCTTAGTAATTAACTGACTGAATGTTTCTGTGTCCATGCTGTCAATCCACCTAGGAAAGATACAGAGAGTTCTGATTATTTCAAACCTTATTTCAAACAGGATGCAACATTGGGGTTCCATCCAATAGACTGAGTTAATGGTAAAGATTCACCCAGGAACTCCCACCGATAGAAAATAGGATGAACCACAGAGATTCAGAAAGTTTGAGCCATAGCTGTTGTCTAGAAATGCAGGAAGGTAGAAAGAAACCCTAGTGGCTGAGAGATTCCCTCTAGGTCAGATTGAGGGGCTCTGGTGGCCACAGTAAGAGTTGAAATGCAAATGTCAACCTGAACTTGGGAGAGATGGGAGAGAGATAGGTAGGTGAAAGGTCAGATTACCAATGTCTTGACCTGGCTCTGCACCTAGAAACACATGACTAGAAACAGCTTCTCCGTTACATCACCAGGCCATGTGTACTGGCTAGTTTTTGTGTCAACTTGACACAGCTTGGTTATCACAGAGAAAGGAGCTTCAGTTGGGGAAATGCCTCCATGAGATCTAGCTGTGAGGCATTTTCTCAATTAGTGATCAAGGGCCCCTTGTGGGTGGTACCATCTCTGGGCTGGCAGTCTTGGGTTCTATAAGAGAGCAGGCTGAGCAAGCCAGGGGAAGAAGCCAGTAAGGAACATCCCTCCATGGCTTCTGCATCTGCTCCTGCTTCCTGACCTGCTTGAGTTCCAGTCCTGACTTCCTTGGTGATGAACAGCTGTATGGAAGTGTAAGCCGAATAAACCCTTTACTCCCCAACTGCTTCTTGGTCATGATGTTTTGTCCAGGAATAGAAACCCTGACTAAGACACCATGTCATTGATTTCTGATGTGCTATTTCAGCTTACCAAATATCACGGTGTGATCTTCTCCCTCTCACATTCTGTTAGGGAAGTGTCTGTGTCCTGTGAATATCCTGGTTCCATCCAGGTCACCAGCCTGCTTGTCAACAGTTTCAATCATTGGGGAACTGTAAGTTCTCTTTAGCCTCCAGTGTGGTTATGTTGAAAGGAAGAGGAGAAAGGTGGCATTATGATACTGTTGACCTATTAGGGACCTGGATGGTTTCTCTGTTGCTCTTTCCCACTATCCTGAAACATCCTAACCCAATGCACCATGGGCACATGTAGTAGGATACAGTCAGTGGTTGTTCTCATGGAGTTCTTTCTTCAAAGGCAGGTGGTGTTATCTTGGAGAATTATTAATTCCTTATTATTTTGAAGATGGTACTCATTTCCATTTCTGCAACTGTTGCCCAAATATTTTGTGTCAGAATTTTGTCACACTTCTAGTAAACTCACTCTCAAACTGAGTAAAATTTATGATCATTCCTGACTGCTTATTGTGTTCTGGGGACTAAAGCGTATCCATGCAATCTTTGCTTCTAACAATTCTGGTAGACTAAATTACATGTCTATCTACATTATATATATTTTGGAGAAGCTACCCGAGGTGCCTCTGTTTTTGTCTGGAGCCACACTCCAGACTGTGTGGTACTCTTTGCTGATCAATCACATCAACGAGGAAGCAAACACAAAACGAGCTGAGCTTCTGTTTATAAGTCAGAAATGGCTCTCTGATTCCCTTGGCATAGATGTAACGGTGGCTGCTCTGCTCATTGCGGTGCTGTGCTGAGTTTCCAGAACTGCTCATTGCCTGAGATGCAGTGATTGGTGCTGACCCACAAGGTGCCACTGTGGGCCTGAATGTTGCCCATGGTATGGTCCTTCCAACCTGCACTCTTCCTCACACAGGCATGGCAGGGCTCTCTGGGACCCGCAGTACCGTGCTGTCTCCTGGCACACCACAGGCCTACAACACGCCAACATGAAGTGCTACTTTTGCTGCATGGATTCGATTCCCTTTCTGTCCTGGGAGCCACAGCTCCAATCCCATCATCCTTAATTTCCCCAAGTGACTCTCTTTATCTCCCAGTCTGGACAATCACAGCATAGTTTTGCATTCTTATTTCTATCTGATCCATGCATAAGCCTCAACTCTCTTTTACTTTTGTGCTCTGCAAAAATGAACAAATCACCTACAGGCCTTTCTGTGTTTCACTAGACAGCTGATGTGTAAGAGTGTATACTCACAAATAAAGAGTAATGACACTGATGATTTTGTCTTCCCCTGCAAATATAGCTTATAAAACTATTGCCAAGAAAGCTGTATTTCTTTTAACTGCCTGGTTTATTTTTGTGTTATGAGCACTGAGGGTCTACACTTCTCTCCTCACAGGCCATCTAAAGACATTTCATTCCGGTATGTATCATACGCTGATATTCTTGAGAATAAGTGTCTAGACTGGATTTTATGAACCAGAGAATTTTAATTTTTAAAATTAAAATTCTGCACAGTACAAGTACATGCCAGAGATAGGAGAAATGTACTACATTGCTGTCTAATCCCCTTAAATTTTAATATTTCTAACTTTTATTTTGAGATTACAGATTGTTCTCATAAAAAGATACACTGCTACTCTTATAGGGCCAATAGTCAGTCCAGGAAGCCAGGATAAGGTCAGGTGCTGCTCAGAGCGAGCCCTGTGGGTCCTCACACCAGTTTTCTCCCAGGCAGCTCCCTAGCTGTGTTTCCCAGCTCTTCAGAGCTGGAGAGAATTGAATTTGCTTCCACTTAGGTCTCAATAGGTTGCCATGCTCCCTGCAGGTCCTCAATAAATACTGATTAAATTGGATACTGCCCGGTTATCTTTCCCTCCTTGTTTCTCAGGCCAGCCAGTTCCTGATTCTCTGTCCTCTTTCCATTTCTCTCATATCTGTCACACACACACACACACACACACACACACACACACACACACACACACACACACACACACACACACACACACACACATACACACACACACACACACACACACACACACACACACACACACACACACACACACACACACACACACACACACACACACACACACACACACACACACACACAGACTCACACTCATGTATGCACACACACCTTTCTGTATCTATGCTTGTTCCCCTCTAGAAACACTGTGTTTTCCCAAGAAACTTGACATCCTAATAGATTTTTACATATTGAACGATCCATTTAGCAATTTCCCCCTTGGAAACAGTTTTCAATCTTCTGGAGGCACCAGGGAAGGTAGGATAGGCTCTGTCTGTTCCCCACATACCATCACAAGTCAAACAGTGGGCTGCAGTCTGTGGTCCTCTGGGCTTTCTTCTCAGTTTCTGCCCAGACAGCATGCATTCTTCTGTGCTGGGGCGCCAGGCACATTAAGTCCAGGGGGAATACCCTGCTTCTTTTTCCTCTACTGTTTTTTTGGCCTGAGATACTGGCACAGGAACACAGTTACACAAAATCCTTGAAGCCTTGTCCTGCCCCCACCTTCAACCCTGCGATTTCTTAAGGACTGTCTATGGGTGTCATGTGGTACTCTTAATTCCCTCTGGCTACTATCTGGTGACCATAGGAAGACAGTGTTGGCTGCTGTGCCTCACTGTGTTACCCTTGGCAGATTTCTGTAAATAGCAGTTGTGCCTAGGAAGGTAACAACTTGATTACCTGAGAAGCATGTGTCCTGAGTACTTTATTGGAGTGTCTCATTTAATATGCTGTGCATATGTGCATATGTGTATTTAATTATGTGTGTGCATATGTGTACACATGTGTGTGAGGTCCAGAGTACAGCCTCAGGGCCTCGCACTGGTCTGGAGGTTGCCGATTAGGTTAGACTTGCCACTTAGCAACCCCCGTGTCCGTGATCCCAGGGCTGGGATTACAAGCATGTACCAAGATGGCCAGCTTTTTATGTGGGTTTTGTGCACTGACTGTGGGTTCAAAGATTATTATAGTGGCTTCCTGGTAGACAAGGAAAGTGGCTAGAACAGTCAAGTGGCTTTATAAAGCATACATACCCAATAGCAACACCGCATTTGTTAAATGTTTTGTGTTCTCAAGGGCAGTGTTTATGCCTTGAAAAAACTCTCGAAGGTTAATTTTCTATAAAGTGTTGTTCATGCTTATGCATTAGTTTGTGACTATTATGAACACATTCATAAATTAGAAAGTATTACAATTACTTTGGAGTAATTATTTTAATTTACAGTCCAACTTAATTGTGTCCTCTAATACATAACTTCTTTTGTTAATGCAATTTATTTTTGTTCCTTTTTAAGTGCATCAATCATTTGATTTAATAGACCTCTTAAGAACTTATTCCTATAAACCTGGTAAATGAATCCACAGTGTGCCAGAATCAGATTCTCATCAGCGCTCTCAGTAAGAGGTAGTCTGAGGCTGTAATTCTAAAATAACGACACAATTAAACTAAAGTTTAACCTGAATCTGCAATGCTGACTGTTATTCTAAAAGCCTGAGTTTTCTCAAACATTTTTAAAAATTAAACTTCTAGATGAGCACAGCTTCCTAAATACAAATATTTCAGAGTCATCATGTGGATGCTTGGGTTATGAATGTATAATGGTAAATATTGGCATCATTATACAGAGAAAACTTTACCATCTTTTTTGGGGGGAGGGAGGTTGTTTGTTTGTTTGTTTGTTTTCTAGACAGGGTTTCTCTGTGTAGCCCTGGCTGTCCTGGAACTCACTTTGTAGACCAGGCTGCCCTCGAACTCAGAAATCCGAGTGTTGGGGTTAAAGGTGTGTGCCATACCGGGCAACTTTGCCATCTTGAGTACCTATTTCCGTTTGTTTTGTTGGCACCCTTGAGCAGTACTACTGGGTTTCAGGGAGTTGTCCTCTTCTGAGTTGTACGTCTGAGAGCTGCCTGGTCTATGTTACCTGTCCAATTCTCTCTCCTGTAGGCAAAATGTGTGAGCTTGAGGGTCTGTCATGTCAGTGATAACTACATTATTTCCCAGAGGAATTTTCCAGCTGCAATCAAAGCTCTTAACAAAATTGGTTTGGAGTTAATCCAAAAGGCAGATTCCCTGGGGTCGGGCCACCAATAGGCAATGCTTTAAAAGAGAGATACAAAAAGAGAGAGCTAGTGACTGAACCTGAGAAACAGGGCCTCAGATGATGACATCACAGCTGACTGAACTCTTGGCTTCATCCTAGTGAGAACTTAAACAGAGAACCTGCCTCCCCTTCCTTCACAGAAACCATAGGATCTTAAAGCCCAGGTTCCTTAAGTTCCTAAGCTTGTTGTTTTTAAGAAAGTGATAGAAACCAAATGTACTTCCCAGCTTGTATGTTCTCATTACTGTCCTTTGAACTCAACTCTTCAGCGCTTTTAGATATCTTCTACCTGTATATGCACCATCCTGCTCTTAAGCTCTTACAAGTAGGAACTGGAGGGGGGCTCTGTACATATGATCACCCACACTCTTCTACATATTAAAGTGGTTTGCCATGGATCTCTATATCTCTTGCCAGTGTGTCTAACTCTCCCAAGGTCACTTTCCTGAGAACACTGGAGTCCTATCAGTCTGGTTCTAAAGAACCAGGCTCTATTTTGAGAGACAGTGGTAAGCACAATGGCAGTTAAACCAAATATATGTAAAAACAAACAATCAGGAATACTTCTAGTCTGTGAGACTTTATGCTCTCGTTGGAAATGCAAAACTATGTGTTATGGAACCAAATGCTAACAGTGGGCACCCTCTGTTTTAGCAGGTGACTGGTAGAAAGCTCTAATCCTCAGACCCAAATGGCTCCTGGCATTTTTAGGACAGCTCTAGTTTGTTTCCTTTCAGTTCAGCACTCAGTCCTAATATGATAGATGGTTTATTATTTTTGTCCATGCTTTCTAATGAAGTGTCTAAATAATGTCTCTGTATATTTAAATTTCCAAATTCTTGAGATCTTATAAAGCAGAATTTGAAAAGATCTGTTTTACATGTGAGTTGGCTGTTTTATATAATCTATCATGTTCTATCTGGGTGGCTATGCTATTTCATAATTTAGACTGGTATGTAAACAAGACCAGAGATCAGAGAAATATTTTCTTTCTTTCATTGTGTTTGGACATAAGATTCCATTCAGAAGTCTGAGGAATTGAAAGTGAGTATGGGGAAAGACAGGTTCCAAGGGTTTTTAGCTCAACGGGAAAACAGTGAAGTGGTCCGGCCTCTCTATTTTATCTTGACATTAATTAAAGTTGTAGTGCTGTGGGTGTTGACAGTTTGAAAGTCAGAAGAATCAGGAAGTGCAGTGACCAGAACCATGTAGACTTCTCTATGCTTCTGGGAGGCCAAGAAGGCCCCATAGGTCTCCGGAAATCACAAGGGACCTAGATATGGTACAGGAGGTTCCTCTCAGTCAAGAGGGACAGGAAAACCCAGATGAGGATGGGAGGGTGAGTGGCTCCTATGCAAAGAGAACTTAAATATCATAAAATAAGTAAAGAATCATAGGGGCAGGGCTAACGGGAAAAGCATCATGCTAGATGAAGTTCTAGTCTCTGCTGGTGGTTGATTCTTCTCCTGTGGTTCCTATCCCATGCTTTTATTCTTGGAGTGGCAGTGTGTTAGCAGTTTCTGATATGATGTCACAATGAAATGTTGAATTCAGAAAGCAAACTCTCTGCTCCTTCACCCTCTTTGAAGGACACCCGCAAAGTCTCCTCTCCTTGATTGATTTGCTCCCTTTTGGGACTCACCTTCCTTCTTGGTTATCATGGATGCCTTCCTGTCCATCTCAGAACGTTCCTTTCTCCCTTTCTGATTTTCTTGATAAGAATTGCACATTATGGGTTATTCACCTCAGAGGAAAACCAAGCTCTGTGGTGCTTGGGTCCAGTCAGTTTAAACTGATCCTTATTCATTTGACTGGTGGGCAGAGGGAAAGGAATGCTGGCCTTCTCCTATGTGAACATTCTGCAAGCAGCTGCATCTGCAGTCCTAGAGGCTACTCCCTCAGATGGGCATCTGTCTGCTACATTTACTTTCTTCAGCATTGCTTGTGACAAAGCACCAGATGAATGTTCTTATATCATCTTACCAGTAAGAACAATAGCAATTGTAGAGGCTAAGTGTGTTTCTTCAGATAAGAAAGCCAGTAATACAGTAAGTGATAGGTTTGAGATTCAAAATGACTCCACAGATCAAGTAGCTAAGTCCAAGAAACAAGGGATGGAGATAAGAGAGGTATACACAAACTGATCTTAAACTCAGGTTAACAAAGGCATGCATGCCTTAGTTGGCTTTGAGCATTGCCGTACCAGGTCTCCTTGTACATCCGTCACTTGGTGAATGGCACAATAAACAATTGCAACAACTTTTCTTAGGACAAAGCCCAAACTCCCCAGTCTTACCGGGAAAATCTCTCTTAGAGATGGCTAAACATCCCTCCAGAGGGACACAATTGCTTCTTTTAATTCCACAAGCATGACCAGTTTGTGCTTTCTTACACGTATCTGCACACTATCATCACTGGAACCTGCCTGGCCATGGTGGCTTCTATCCACACTGTTTCCTCTAGTTGGATTTCCCTGGTTGACCTCACCTAGCTATGTTGAGATACTTCTTTGAATTCTAAGTATAGTGTCTAATTCTGTCAGAAGAGCAGCCTGTTCCATGGCAACCAGCAGTCCTTTGTCTATTCCTACCTCTAGACCATAAGCTTCCAGCAGGCAGAGATTGCCACACATCACACCAGCACTCAAGGGATGATTAGTCAATGAAAAACATGAAAGAAGCTCTCTACCGTTTCCACTTGATTTTGGAATGGATTTCCTGAATTCTCCTCCAGTTAAGCATGTACCCATAAATAGAAAATGCCATCCAAAGCCTACAGGTAAAACTGATACTCCTATAGTGAGATGTGACAGGCCACAGTGAGCTGTGACCTACAATCAATCATAAAAGACAGACCTATAGTGAGATACAACCTATAATCAGAGAGGATATACCTGTAGTCTACCATGGCAGGCCTGTAGTAACATGCAAGAGACCAACAGTTAGAATAAACACAGTCACCTGTGGCAGACCTGTAGTCAGCTGTGGCTGGCACTGTCAGACATGAAGTATCAGAGGCTCCCCAATGACCTCAGGCCTGATTCTCCACCGCTCTGCTTTTTCCTGTTTTGTTTTATTTTGTTTTGGATAACTATTCTTTTACACTCTAGTTAACTGAAAAAAAATGTTAAAGAGAAAACAAGAAGACAAAGCCTTTCCACATTTTAAATATCACAGTGGTCTGTGACCACCCACAAGGAGAGAATGGTTGCTGGACCAGCGGCCCTTATGGGTGGAACTGTGTGCTTGGCACAGCCTGCTTGTTTGGGCACTTGCAGGCTTGCATAGCATTCTTTAGCTCTAACTACAGCAGCCATAAAAATAGCAAGGACTCTTACAACCTTGCTCATAGCCCAAGGAAGGAACGATGCAAGGTTATGCCAATGTTAGATCACAAAGGAGATCACAAAGTCCTGGTTCTCAGCAGAAAATGCTGTAAAAGAGAACTGGCTTGTGGCATGAGTCTTGGGAAGGGGTGTTTGAGTGGCAGATAATAGGGGCACTGACACATGTTGCATGGTCTGTGATCCCAAATCTTATTCCCTGAAAGGGAAAATCAAAACAGAGCAGGGTCAGTGCTAACAAGAGCTTCTTGGGCCAGGTGTTTTTTCACATCACCTATGAATTATTTAAGGGTCCCCTTTAGTCTGCATGACCTTCAGTGCAGGTTGCAGTTTGGATCTGAAAAGACCCATAAAGCTTATGTGTTAAGAAGCCTGCTCCCTGGCTTGTGGTCCTGAAGTATTTGGAACACAGGGGTCCTGATACCAGTGGGTTGATTGATGCTTTGCTAAGGTTATAACAAAATGCGCCATTGCCGCTTAGAGGAGGTGGGTTCTTGGGGTGTGCCTTTGAAGGGAATATCCTGTTCCTATCCATCCCTTTCTTGACCCTTCTGCAGCTTCCCATCTTCCATGAGGTGAGAGGCTTGGTGAGAGCTGCTTTGTCTTCCTGCTGCTCTGATGTTCTCATCACAGGTCCACAGCCCACTGCAAGTGCCACGCCTGCCCCTGCCAACTGCTCTCACCATGAGTTGGTTTTGTTGGGTATTTTTGCACAGCAACAAGACTGGCATTGAATGAAATGCTTGGAGGTGAAGTAGCAAGCATGCATTTCCAGGGGAGAAGCCTTTTGGGGAGGACAGACCTGTGCTTTGTTCTCAACTCCAGCACTCATTGGCTGTGGCGGTACCATATCACATCTGTGATTCCTCACCTGCGCTGATCGTGATAACCCGGCTCACAGTTTCCCAGAACACTGCCTGACACACACAGATGACTGGTACAGGCTGGTTTCCACCTGCTGACATTTGTTTAGCACACCCCCAACAAGTCTGATTAGTGTTGAATGAGAAGGCTGCAAAGAAAACCAGGAATGAAGGGCCATCTCCAGTGGTTGCTCCTCTCCCTGTGTCAGCTGCAACCTCCCTGAGGTAGTTCACCTTTGTGTCTACCTAGCAGGTCGCATTATTCCAGGTCCTCTGCAGATCCTGAATCAAACATTGTATATTTCATCAGTTGGTGAGATGACTTGATCTCCGAAAGCAGAAACCATATTTGACTTTAGATTTGAACAAAGAACAGAACAAAGCCTCTTAAACAGCACCTAGTCTATGAGCTCAAGTTCACAGCATCCCAGACTGTTGTCTGCTTGGTTCTCCATGCTGCAATCAGTGATCTGATGGTAGGGATTAGTGACTTCCCCACTGTGTGGCTGGTTTATTACATGCTTAATAATCTCCATGACCGTCTGTGGATAGCTGAGATACTAGTCTAAGTTGTTGGGTTAGCTCTAAAATGCATGGCTGCTTTCCCCTAGTCTACAGCTCTGCCTGGTCTCAAAGGGAGGAATGAAGTGGGAGTAAGTGTTGAGAGAGGACTGCAGGCTGGAAATGATGGTACAGCCTGCCTAGACCTGCTACATACACAATGTGTTCTCCAGTCTGCCTTGTATAGCATGTGACAAGACCACAGAGAGAAACCAATATTTTAATAAAAGTTTAATCCAGCTGAGCACAGGAGCACATGTATATAGTCTAGCACTTGAGAGGTAAAGAAGACCTTAACATCATCTTCAACTATATAGCAAGTCTGAATTGAGCCTGGACTATAGGAGAACCTGTAAAAATGATAACGATGGTAACAACAACAACAACAACAACAACAACAGCTTAATCCAGCTTCCTAAGTTTCTACGTTCATGTTTGTATTGGATGTTTTTGCAGCTATGTGAAATGCTTTGAACATGACTAAGAACTAGTCTCTAAATAGTACTTTCTCATGAATAAAATGTTTAAATAATTCAAGAAAAACTTTTTTATTAGATATTTTCTTTATTTACGTTTCAAATGTTATCCCCTTTCCTAGTTTTCCCTCTGAAAATCCCTTATACCCTCCTCCCCTCCCCCTGCTTCCCAACCCCTGCTTTCCCAGTCCCATTCCTGGTCCTGGCATGCTCCTATACTGGGGCATAGAACCTTCACAGGACCTAGGGCCTCTCCTCCCATCGATGACCCACTAGGCCATCCTCTGCTACATATACAAGTAGAGCCACAAGTTCCACCATGTGTTTTCTTTGATTGGTGGCTTAGTTCAAAGGAGCTCAGGACATACTGATTAGTTCATATTGATGTTCCTCATATGGGGCTTCAAACCCCTTCAGCTCCTTGGGAAAAACTTCTTTTAAGTACTACTTCAGTGAAATTATTTAACTGTTCCCAAGTCCCTTTGATTCTGAGTATATAAAATTACTATAGGAGGTAACTTGATGATTAGTTTCAGGTATTTAAATAGTGTCTTCTGTTCTTCAAATCTCTTAAATCTAACATCTTTATTCTTAAAATAAAGATGATCTATATGTGTTGGGAAAATTGGTTAAACATCATTTGCACAATTTAAAAGTGAAATTGTCTATCCCAAGAAGAATCAAAATGGAAAGAAAGCTTTGAAGAGCCAGATAAATTTAATTTTCTTATGTAGCTGTGAGATCATTATCAACTTAATTCTGTTAACTAACAAATGGAATTTTGAGCCTACAAGTCTGCCAGAAAATGATATCCAATTCTTAGCTTCCTAAATGACCTTGAATAGTCTAACACTTTTCAGAACCTTCTGGGAGTCTGTTGTGAAGGGTAGCTGGTTGCCTTCTATGATTCTGAAAGGCAAATTCCTTTTATTCCTCCTCCAAAAAGTATGCTATGTAATTTCTCAAATCAAAATTAGAATATTTTAATAAAATGCTGCTAAAAATGAGAATTCCTATGAGATGTGGACTGCTGGGTTTTTTTGAACAAAATTATATTTCTGTTCCTATTTGTTTCTTGATGTGTTTCCTTCTAATCGACTGCTGTTACCAGGAGAGATTTCTGATTGTATTTTAGAGTTACAGATGCCATTAATCCCCACTTATAAACAATGAAGGCATGGCTGTGGAGTTCAAGTATCCTCTTTCCCCCAGTAAGAAGTGTCCACACATATCCAGTCTACAACCTGACTTCATTAGCATTACCACAATTTCTTCTTTGACTTGTCAACATTGAATACAGAATATAAAATTTGGAAAAGAAATGACAAGATAAAGGAATAAGTGATATTGAAATGAAATATCTGCTCTAATGTTTTCTTATTTTCTCAAATATATCTGATATTACCAATGAATGCTTTCTTAGTGAAGCGTGTTGCTGGTCATGAATACCAATTCAGGTTGATTGGTCCTCTGTGGGCCTTGCTGCCTTGCCCAGAGTGTCAGGGAGGAAGAAGGTGAACTTAGCAACTTGGTAACAGGACAGCAAGCTACAAGCTCTCCATTAGGAAAATAATTTACATTGAACAAAGCCCTATATGTGAGATTTAATCTCCACAAAATAAGTTTAGAGTGAGAAAATAAGAAGAAAAGCAACACACAAGCCAACGATGACAGTGAATGCAGTGCTTAATCTAGACTCCACATGGCATAGTCTAGAATCACTCTCTAGGGAGACAAGTTAGTACGTGGGCTGTGAAGTCTAGGTGTGCCTGTGAAGAATTATCCAGATTAGGTTAGTGGAGGGTCTTGCCTGACTATAAAGAAGAAACTGAGCTGACAGTCAGTGTTCATCTGTCTCCACCTGATGACAACACATGCAGTGTGAGCAGACATCCCATGCTCTAGTTGCAGGGCTTCTCCACTATGGTGGACTGTATCTTCCAGTTGTGAGACAAACTGAATCTGCTTTTACGTTGCTTTTGTTATTACACTTTTATTATGGCAACAAGAAAAGTAACTAATGCAGTAGTGGTGTTAAAGGAATGACTGAATAAGGAAACTGAGGCAAATCAGTGGTACTGAAGGAAAGTGTTTTGGCTATTGATAGTAAGGAGGAGGAGAGCTGGGGAAAGCTCTTTCAGTCACTCTGAGGCACACTGAAAATGTGGCTTATGGAACATAGGCAGGAGCCAGCAGGGAGAAAAATCACTGTCTAAAAAGATACTGTCAACAGGACAAAAGGGCCACCAACGGATTGGGAAAGGATCTTTACCAATCCTAAATCAGATAGGGGACTGATATCCAATATATATAAAGAACTCAAGAAGGTGGACACCAGAAGATCAAATATCCCCATTAAAAAGTGGGGCACAGAGTTAAACAAAGAATTCTCAAATGAGGAATACCGAATAGCTGAGAAACACTTGAAAAAATGTTCAACATCCTTAATCATCAGGGAAATGCAGATCAAAACAACCCTGAGATTCTACCTCACACCAGTAAAAATGGCTAAGATCAAAAATTTAGGTGACAACAGATGCTGGCGTGGATGTGGAGAAAAGGGAACACTCCTCCATTGTTGGTGGGAATGCAAGCTGGTTCAACCACTCTGGAAATCAGTCTGGCGGTTCCTCAGAAAATTGGACATAGTACTACCGGAAGATCCTGCAATACCTCTACTGGGCATATATCCAGAAGATATTCCATCTGGTAATAAGGACACANGAACACAGGGTTCCCAAGGAAGGAGCTAGAGAAAGTACCCAAGGAGCTGAAGGGGTCTTCAACCCTATAGGTGGAAGAATAACATGAACTAACTAGTACCCCCTGAGCTCATGTCTCTAGCTGCATATATAGAAGAGGATGGCCTAGTTGGCCATCAGTGGGAAGAGAGGCCCCTTGGTCATGCAGACTTTATATGCCCTAATACAGGGGAATGCCAGGGCCAAGAAGTTGGAGCGGGTGGGTAGGGGAGCAGGGCCGGGAGGGGCAGGGTATAGGGAACTTTCTGGATAACACTTGAAATGTAAATGAAGAAAATATCTAATAAAAGTTGGAAAAAAATCACTGTCTAAATGCATAAGGAGTTGTTTAGAAAAACAGACAGGCATTCAGCTGTGACTGTGAAGGTAAATCAACACAGGCTCAAGTCAAGGTGAAAAGCCAAGAGGTTAAAAAACTTAGAAAGAAAAGAAGTGATTCCTCACCAACTGCTGAGAGCAACAGGAAAGAAATGGGTAAAAACCAGAAAGAGGGATAGCAAACAAGAGAGGAGAGAGAGAGAAAGAGAGAGAGAGATGATATAAAGGTCAAGGTTTCAAAAGTGTGGGCAACATTCTGGAATCTACAGAGACCAATGCTGAGAGACATGTTAAGGCTGATATGTGAACCAGAGATCATAGCCACTGTGGTAAAAATTTAAGACAAGGAGGAGTTAGTGACTCAGATTTGAAGTGGGTAAAATGCTGTCTCCAAAGAGGTGCCCACATACTAATTTCTAGAAAAGTCAAATGCTACAGCGTTTGTAAATAGAATCTTTACTGGTGTACAGATCTGAGCCACAGTGGTCTAAGATGGGATTACCCAGCTGGGACTAAATCCAATTACACTTGACCTTAAAAGAGAAAAGCAGACAAAGGAGGGTGTGAGAGTTGAGGAGAAGAAGGAAACAAATGGATGAGGCTGGAGTGGTGCTGCCACAAGCCTGGAACTCTGAGCTGGAAGAGGCAGGGGGCAGGGTACTTCTCTTCTCCAGCCTTCTGTGAGGTATGGCCATGTCCATACCTCCAGTTCAGTCTGGCTTTCCAGAACTGAATGAGAAGAGTTTTTCACAATTCTAAGTCACCAAAAGCTGTGGGGAGCTTGTTGTATCCCTGACAGGGAAATGGGAGTGGGTAGGTTGGTGAGCAGGGGGTGGGGGGTGGGGAATGAGATAGGGGGTTTGGAGGGGGAGACCAGGAAAGGGGATAACATTTGAAATGTAAATAAAAAAATCTAATTAAAAAAAAAGCAATAAAACTAAGCATGAAAATTTCCAAAAAAAGAAAAAAGAAAAAGAAAAGAAATAAAACCACCTTTCAAGGTTGTTCTTCTATCTCCAGCTCTCTGTTTTGTTTCCTTACTAATGAATCTGTTCTCAAGTTCTCCCTTCTTGACATCCATCTGTTTTTAATTTTGAACGGCATCTGAAAGGTCCTTGCAGGCCCGGACTGGGAAATAGATGAGAAGAAGCAAAAATGGGGAAGAGGTGTAGAGGGAAGTGCAATAGATTTTAAGTCAGGAGAAGACTAAAGGGCCCTTTCCCAAGTCTCTTGAGTCTCAGATACTGATTTTGCAATATTGAATTAAGAGTTTCACACTCCCTTTTTCTCTATTATGAAATAAGAGTATTAATTCCTACTAGGGTTGGCTTAAGAATTAAAGAACTGTATAAAACATCTTTGAAGTCTGCAAGGAAGTTGCAAAATAGCCATTCTTCTTAGAAGGCAGCCCTCCCAGGGGAATTCTCGGGACTACTCAGCTGCTCTTGCCTGCCCTGCACTCCAGGATCAGTAGATCAGAGCACTCATAGACCTCAGCAATAATATGTTTTACAAATCTTCTCAAACTATTCTCATGCCTGCAGCCAGTTTTGAGAAGCCCCACTGGAGTGGAGAAAGGTGAGCTGTGGAGTTAAGTTCATCTAGGAATGATTCTCACAAAACAACAAAAAGTTCCATTCTGTAACTTGAGTGATATGAGGATAACAACTGTTTATTTTGTGAATTAATCTTGGGTGTCAACTTGTAGGAATTAGAATCAACTGAACAAATGTCCCTTTGGAGGTGTCTAAGGGTGTTTTCAGAGAGTCAACTGAGCAGAGAAGACCCATCTATTTTGTTATTTTGTGAGAACTATATGGACTTGACTAGTGAGAGCTTAATTTGTAGACCAGGCTGGCCTTAAGCTCATAAAGCTTCAAATGGCCCTGCCTTCTGAGTACTGGAATTAAAGACACGAACAACTACACCACAACAGGGAAAACCCATCTTCATTATGGGTGTCATCACTCTAGAGCCAGGGTTCTAGGGTGAATACAAAGGAGAAAGTGAGCTGAGCTCTGGCATTCATTGCTTTCTGCTTCCTGACTGTGGGTGACCACAACCTGATCAGATGCTTCACAGTTCTGATTCTAAGCCTTCCCTGTGTGACAGACTGTATCTCAAATTGTGAAACAAAATAAACGCTTCTTTCTTTTGTTAGGGATTTGTAACAATAATGAGAAACATTACTAACACAAACCTCTTCAACTCTCTGCACCTGTAACTTTGAAATGGAAATAAGACCAGCTGACTTGTTCCTTTTTAAAATTTGGTTTTTTCAAGACAGGGTTTCTCTGTGTAGCCTGGATGTACTGGAACTCACTTTGTAGACTAGGCTGGCCTCAAACTCAGAGATCTACCTACCTCTACCTCCTACGTTCTGGGATTAAAGACTATACTGTAGTATACCTTTAACCCCAGCATGGACAGAGGTCAGTGGATCTCTGAGTCTGAGCTCAGCCTAGTCTACAGAGTAAGTTCCAGGGCAGCCAGAGTAATGCAGTAAGATCCTGATTGAAAACAAAAACAAAAAACAAAAAGTTTGGTTTTGTTTTGTTAAAAAAAAGACTAGCTAACTCACCATGCAGTTTTTTCAGAACTGATTCAAGGTATGTGTACATGATTGTGAGAGTTCATGCTGGTTTGGTTTCTAACACCATTCTTATGTCTGGCACACCAGAAAGCTGGGAACTGGGGGCTGTGCTTACCCCTTATGAACACATCTGAATATTAGCTCTGTGCTGCATGTTCTCAGAGATAAAGTCTTAGGAGGTGTGGCTCTTGTGTTGCGTATAGACTGTGATCACATATAACTGATTTCTCATAAAGTTGATAGTTTCTTTTATAATTATTCACATTAGCTAAGAGACTAAGTGTTTCTGCATTAATCAGTGCCCTAGGAAAATGCCAACTGTTTCCTGTGCATAGTAAACTGGATTTCATTAAAGTCACAAGATACCACTTCCACTGTCAAGGACATTTGTGGCCATGGAGAACTAGATCCCTGTAAGATTTACAGTCCAGTGGGGGAAAAGTTCAAGTATTAGATGTCTGTCAGCAGTTCCTGCTTTTAGTCATGAAAGATTAACTGTGTCTTGCAAGGCATCTCATTTTTGCCTTCATTCTGTAGTTTGCAAAGAATTAAAAAAGCTAAAAGAAGCAGAGAAAAGCTGCTTCTTTTCTCTAAGGAATTTCTGACCAGCTCCCATACACACTTACCCACCTCCAAGGAGCCTCATATCATGTACACAATGAGCCATATTTTAACAATCTGATTTGTAATTAGAGTTAATAAGAGGACACTCAATTCTATATAAAAAATAATAATAGAAATAGCTGGCTTCCAGTGGTTATTTCTATTTGACCGGTGGCAAAGTGTCACAGAAACCAACCAAGGGGGTTTAATATGGGGAGTAAAATAAATAAAACAATATTAGATATAACAAAAGTGTGAAAGGAACAACAATATGTCATTATATAAGCAGATACATGAATGAGCAAGAAAGAGAATCTATTGAGCAGACTTTTAACTCCATTTCAAGATGCTTTAACCCAAGGAGGTGAGCATAACTTTCCACTCTTTAACTTCACACTTTGCACAGTGGCTTCCTCTCAGAGTGGAGTTTAGATGCAAAAAGAGAAAGAGAAATTAATGAAGACCTCTGAGGAGTTGATCAGGACCTATCTACTTCTGCTGTGTCAGATCATGCTGACAGCATACTCCTCCACGGAAACAAGAGAATGCCACTATGGTCTTCCCAAAGGTCCATATCCTCAGTATAATGAGACAATTAAGAGAGAATAATGTGATAAAACATACCACCAATCTTTAAAATTCTAGTGTCATAAAAAAAAGGGGGGATTCAAGAAATTTCAGGGGTGGTTTAAATGCATCTCAGCTCTCACCACAAAGCCTTTTCTGTAGTAGGTGTTGAGTACAGAGACTCATAACTGGTCAACATGCAAAGAATAAAAGAATGGGGACTAAAGTGGGTGTTTGTGTCATGCCCCCTCCCCCAAAGGCTGAGGGAGAATAAGAAGGGGCCAGAAACTTTGTAAGAGCCAGTGGAAGTGTGCACCTGTAGGGAAACAGGATGTCCCAGGCATGGCAGTGCTGTCCTACACATGAATTCATTGGATGCATAAGACCTGCCAAAAGCTATCTACAGATTCAATGCAATCCCCATCAAAATTCCAACTCAATTCTTCAAGGATCTAGAAAAGACAATCAGCAAGTTCATCTGGAATAACAAAAAACCTAGATTAGCAAAAACTCTTCTCAACAATAAAAGAACCTCTGGTGGAATCACCATGCCTGACCTCAAACTATACTACAGAGCAATCGTTATAAAAACTGCATGGTACTGGTACAGCAACAGACAGGTAGATCAATGGAATAGGATCNATCAGCCACCAAAATAAACACTATAGCATATGCCAGCAAGATAATGCTGAAAGGGACCTGATATAGCTGTCTTGTGGGAGGCTATACCAGTGCCTGGTAAACACAGAAGTGGATGCTCACAGTCAGCTATTAGTTGGAACACAGGACTCCCAAGGTAGGAGCTAGAGAAAGCACCCAAGGAGCGGAAGGGGTCTTCAACACTCTAGGTGGAAGAATAACATGAACTAACTAGTTCCCCCTGCGCTCATGTCTCTAGCTGCATATATGGAAGAAGATGGCCTAGTTGGCCATCATTGGGAGGAGAGGCCCCTTGGTCATACAGACTCTATATGCCCCAGAACAGGGGAATGCCAGGGCCATTACGTGGGAGGGTGTGGGTAGGGGAGCAGAGCGGGGACGCGGGAGGGTAAGGGAAAATTTCTGGATAACATGTGAAATGTAAATGAAGAAAATATCTAATAAAGAGGAAAAAAAAAAAAAAGACCTGCATCAGATCAGTCCAGTTGAAATCACAGCATGAACAGGGAGGGCCACATGAAGTCCCCTTTCGAAGTTATGGTTGCTGAAGGGTGGAGAATAAATTTTCTGCAAGAAGCTATCCACACCCTAGAGGATTGTTGTGTGCCCATGTGCACACAGGCAACACTAAATGGATTTGATGGGTTTGAAAACACACACACACACAGACACACCATTGGGAGATAAAATGGTGGAAGGGATTGGGAGAAATTAGAGAGGAAGCAATGAGGAGTAGATGTGATCAAACACATTATATGCACTTATGAAATTATCAAATAGTTAAAAGAAACTGTAGCCCCCTCCCCCAAGCCTGCTTCAGGCGGAGAGCAGACCAGAAAACCATATACTGTGGCTTTCCAGCTAAGGCTGGTTTCCTTTGTTGTGCTAAACTGCCTCTGAGCATCTCTGGGACCCTGCTACCAGTCTGCTGTTCTTCACCCAGATCCTGTTTCCTGCTGAGACAGCTTTGGGATAGTGCACAGTGTCCGGGACTTCAGGACTTTGGGCTGCATGCAGGTGTCCACTGGCTGAATCCAGGCACCTTCGCAGAAGTGACTGTGGGCGGGGCCTACCCTCTTATAACCCCAAAAGATTCTTGAGTAAAGTTAGAGATGCTTTGAATGGAGAGACTCTGTCTTGGTGTCCATTTTTCTCACCCACCTAGTCTCTCTTTTCAGCCCCAGTTTGCCTCCCAGGGAACCCAGTTCATTTCTTGGGTATGTCACCGATGGCATATCCCAACTAGAAACCATAACTGCCTAGAAAAAACACAATGAGAGAATGTGATGCAAGATTCTGCTGGGGTCCTGGAGCAGGAGAGCAAGCATAGGTCAGAGGATGTGAAGGCTCCTGATTGAAGTGTGGTCCAGCTGATTATGACACATCAGTTCTGGCTTCAAACTGTAGAAACTGGACCACTCCAATGGAAGGCAGTATGCTGGAAGGATCTCTGTAAATTAAAAACAGTTCTAAAATTAATTTAAAAGCAAAGCTGAGTTTATGGGATGTGTGTGTTCTCCGAGAAGGCAAGAATGGTAAAGCAGCTTCTGTCCACAAGGCACCTCACTGTGTGTGTGTATGTGTTACCCGGTAAAGCACCTTCTGTCCACTAGGCAGCTCACTCTGTGTGTGTGTGTGTGTGTGTGTGTGTGTGTGTGTGTGTGTGTGTGTGTGTGTGTGTTTCCTGGTAAAGCACCTTCTGTCCACTAGGCAGCTCACTGTGTGTGTGTGTGTGTGTGTGTGTGTGTGTGTGTGTGTTACTTGGTAAAACACCTCTGTCCACGAGGCACCTCACTGTGTGTGTGTGTGTGTGTGTGTGTGTGTGTGTGTGTGTGTGTGTGTTTTATCTGGTAAAGCAATTTCTGTCCATGAGGCACCTCACTCTGTGTGTTACCTGAGGTTATACAGACAAGGAAGATTAGAAGGTGGGTGGAAGAAAGCAAGTGTCTATTTCATGAAAAAAGTGATTCTATTTTAATTTACTTATAATAATATAGGTAAATAATGAAAATAAAATAGAATGGTAGAGAAAACAGCATTATTTTATAATGGTATTATTGGAACTATTTTAATAAGCATTTAATGAGAAGTATTAAAGATTTATGTTGCAGTTATATGTAAGAAATCTTTCAGAAAAGCAAAAAGACTCATAAACACCAAGACAAAGATGGAAATAGAAAACAACTCAGAAGTCATTAGAGTAGTTTCCTATATAGAGAGAAAAGTTTAAAAATACATTAGAAAAATGGCCAGCTAGACAGAAAGAATGGTCAATACTGCCAATTAATGTTTACAGTGAGATGTCAGAGGTTTTTGTTCAAGTAATAATATATGGAATTTTATACAAGGAAAAGCAAAGCAAAGTATTTCAAATCCATCAGAGTTCCAAAGACCTGGTGTCTGATAGTACACTGAGAAAGTGAGGGTATGCTCAGAGAAGATGGAAGACAAAGGTCAGAGCAGCTTCTGTGGTAGCAACTCAGCCATGTGCTAGCAGAAACTCTCCATGCCCAGCCTTATCTCTGTGCCGTAAGGTTGCTGTATGCTGATTCCCAGATGCAGTCATCTGCTGAAACACGGGATGATCAGCACCATCTTACACAACATTCCCAGAAGATGAGCACTAAAGGTGTGGTAAGAATCAGTGGGCCATGAGCTAACTGATGGCTCTTAATGTCACCAGAATATTGAGAAGAAAATAAGACAAGCTAAAAGTCACTCAAAATGCAGCCTGGTGTGTGCCTGGGATGGAATACCAACAGATTATGTGACCAGGTGGCTCACTGTGAGCTCTTTGCTGTCAAGTCCTCCAAGCTATTAAGTTGTGCAGGCACGGCAATAACCTATTATACAGTGGATGCCAAGCTCGTGACAAGCCAAGAGTATGCCCAGGCATGCCTGGAGGGCAAAACTAAATTATGTCAGCTGGTACCCAGCCCCACCCATTACCTAAGTTGTTACAGCAATGCCTCTCCCTCAGGACACACATATGACCTCACAGAGGGCTCTCATAAACATCTGTCTATCAGGAAATAAAAATCACAGGCAGTTTCATAGATGCTGGTCTATGCTTTGAAAGCAGATAACTTAAGCCCAACAGTCCCCTTCACCAGATAAAGCTGACCCATGGGAAGAGCTTCAGGAAGCCCCTCTGGCAACATGCAGACAGCTGTTGTGAGTTGGGTGGATTCCATCCCTGCAGATGTGCATAGAGGTCTATGTCCTCTCCGGCCCAGCCTGCCACCACTCTGACCACTGCAGCACCCTTTTGTACAAGTCTGAATGAATACCTCCCAAGGAAGGTAGAGAAGGCCAAGTGGGCCAGCCCCTAAGAGGAGCAGAATTTTATAAACAACATATACAGAACTTTCCTCCCATGGTGAAGGCAAACATTGAAATTGCTTTAGGCTGTTTTGTTTAAATTGGCCAGCAGATTTATCCTGTCATTGGTCACTGGAGGCAGCAGTCCTCTGCTCAGTCGCTTCTCCTAGAGATTCCCACCAGCTGATGAGCACCAAGAGGACTGTATCATGTACTCACCCTCCACCTTGTTCACCCTGGAAGGCATCTCTATAGGCTTTCAGAGTTTGCTGAGCAAAGCTGAACTCCACTCACCCACAACTCACCCACAGACTGACAGACCTGATGATGTACCCTTTTTTGTGTTCCCTTTTCTGTCCCATTTGCTTTCCTGTACTAAATTCTTTTAGCACTCAAATAACCATTTGTCTTTGACCTGTGTCTAGTGGTTTGTTTCTAAAGAAACATGGTGAATCACCCTAATAATTTTAATCCTAGGAATCAGTATGTAGCAATGTGCCATATTATAATACATGGGACTACAACAGACTGTAGAGAAAACTCTGTTCTCAAAATATTACCTTGTCAATTGATGTCATAGCTGTAGGGTAGGTACACTCTTGACATCCGCATGTGCAAAATATTTCTCTACCATTAAATGACATATAACTGTATTCATATCTGTGCCCAAAGGCATAAGTTCTTTAAAATAATATAAATATTATCAGGTGCTGTGATGTGGGTCATAAAGTACTCAGTATGTAGTAACTTGATTCTCAGAAAACTCTATTAAAGTTGATGTTCATTTCCCACAAGAAAATTTGGCGCATATACATAAACATAACATCATAAACATAACATAAGCATAAACAGCTTAGTTCTGTAAGACTGAGTAGGACAGATGTGAGGCTCAGACTCAGGGCTCATTCTCATATCCACTCGCTCTGTGCATGAACATCTGTTCACGGAAGCAACATGTGTAAAGGAGGAACTGAAGTGTTCACCCGAGGGAAGATGGCTATGTAAGCTAAGGTTCACCACGTAGTAAAATGTTCATGGCTGTTGTAAATAAGACTGACAGACAGAAGTCCAAGAAATTCTCAAGTGTCGAAGTACCAGGCACAGAACACTGTTATATGCCTTTGAGACACATACAATCATGGCATACTGATCATGTACAATAACTGATGCTTTAGAGAGACCTATGGCCATGGTCTGAAGGCACACAAGCTTCATACTATAAAACACTTCTTATTGCTTTAATTTCATACAGATCTGTCACTCACTCCAAAGGCTGTTTTAACATATGAAAGAGCAAAACAGATGGAGCAGTAGGACATGGAGGGCAGTGAAAGGTGCAGAGACACAGCTTTCCAATGTCAACTCTCATGTGTGGGATCTCATGGAAGAGCTGATAAAAGCCAGAACAGACTGTGGAGCTAAGAGATCACAGGAAAGAGCTGGGAGGCACAAGTGATAAGTGAGGGTGATCAGAGTACATTATATGCATCTAAGGGAATATCCTCTATAGTTGATCTATGGTGCTACACTATGCTGGGAACCATATACAATATTCTGGTAGGGTGAAAACCTCAAGTTATCAAAACATGTGTGAATCAACAAGAGAAGAGCAACTCACTGTCTAGAAGGGCCTCAAAAGTCACAGAGAACATTGCACCATGAGCCTACTAAAGTAGAAACGTGTTTGAGACTTGACAGCTCACAGGAAGGGGTCAGGGAAGTACAGAGGTATGGGACACCACCATGATGGAGATGTGTAGACAATTTTGTTAGATGCACGAAGGGGTTAGGTTTTATGAAATGCCATGGCCCTTCCTCAGTTGAATTATTTTCTTCATACTCCTTACAAAATAACCAGAATCCTTTGTGTGCTGCCTACCCAAGCATCTTAGCTTATCTACCAGATCTGGATAAATTTTTGCTCTCTGGTTTCTTGTTAACAACGTGTAACTGTGCAAGCTATGTTATCTACTAAGTACAAGTTATTGCCTCATGATCTGGATGTGGCCAAATATATGTTTCAGAAAGAAATGCTTAAAGGAAGTGCTTGTTCCCTGAAGAATATCCCATGTCCATCATAAAGGATGCTTAAGTATGGGAAATAGGGGATCCTGTTCTCTCCAGATCCCTTACAGCAGTGCCTTGCATGGGCAGTATCCCTCATTCCTCCCCAAAGGTTTGGTTTGCTTTGGAGCAACAACAAAATGCCTGGAGTTAAATGCATCTTCTGATTTTCTTTAATCTGTGGCCAAGGATGTGATAGAGTGATTTGGAACAGTTAGTAGCAACCATGACACACTTCCAAATCCTTCCCAAATAACCGATAACTGGGGACCAATAATTCAAACATATGTGCCTGTGGGGACCATGCTCATTCAAACCACCTCAGTTGTAAGATTGTTTCTGGTAATAATGGAAAACCCACTGTCATCATTATAAACAATGGATATGTGCACTCTATGTGCACCCCCACCCCTTCACAGACTTGTTATGTTCCAGGCACTGGACTAGAGACTTGTTTATAGTGAGATAATCTCTTTTTCTGCCTCAGAGAATTTATAGCATTAAGCTAAAAAAGATTACTAAAGGTTCAATTACAAATACCATTTATAGCATTACAATGACTTTAGTTACACTTAAGCCAAGGACACTATTTAAACATAGCAGTATCACAATTTTCATTAGATATATAGATTATTTTTTAAAAGTAATATTTTGTCTTTTAATAAAGAAAAGTTATTCAGACTTGGTGGCATATACCTTTAATCCCAGCACTTGGGAGCTGGAGGCAGATGGATCTTTGTGAGTTAGAGGTCAGCCTGGTCTACATAGTGAGTTTCAGGACAGTCAGAGATGCATAGAGAGACCTTGTCTCAAAAAAGTAGTAGTAGTAGTAGTAGTAGTAGTAGTAGTAGTAGTAGTAGTAGCAGCAGCAGCAGTAGTAGTAATAAAAGAAGAAGAAGAAGGAAGAAGAAGGAGGAGGAGGAGGAAGAAGGAAGAAGAAGAAAGAAGAAAAAGAAGAAGAAAGAAGAAGAAGAAAGAAGAAAAAGAAGAAGGAAGAGGAGGAGAAGAAGGAGGAGGAGGAAGAGGAGGAGGAGGAGAAGGAGGAGGAGGAGAACCATGTCAGAATTTCTCCATTATAAGTTAAGTTGGCCAAATTTAAGAATATCAAATTTGATTAACGCTGCAAAGTGCTTTTTTAAAAGGTGATGAGAAATACACATGAAACAATTTATGTTCTGGGGCACAGAAGGACTGGAAGTAGGAGAAATTAATGATTTTCTGTATATGTTTTACTTTATGCAATTACCAGACACTAGTAATAAACAGTTTAAAATAGTTATAAACTAGGAAATTCTACACACTCACATTGCTTCATTAATCTGTAATTTCACTTTGTGAGTGTGCAGGTACTGTGTTTTTTCATCATGCAGTGGGGTGGGGTCAGGAGGATGGTTGCACCCTGGCACTCTGACCATACTGATGGTGATTTCTACCATCATACATTTCTCTCTCTGCCTCCCTTCCTTTTCCCAAACTGGCCCCTTTCACACTCAAGTTACAAGAGCATGTGCATTTCATGAATGAGGGAAAATAATTTGTGACATACTATCCTTTAACTGGAGAATCCAGCAACTGGAGAGCTAGACTCTAAGACTTGATTTAAAGAAACTCCTTCTGAGTGCTTTAAGTTGAGAAAATCCCCAGATCATCAGAGCTCCATAGGTGTGTGTGTGTGTGTGTGTGTGTGTGTGCGCGCGCGCGCGCGTGTGTCTGTGTGTGTGTTTCACTCTTGTGGGAAATATTGTCCCATTGGTACTTTTTTATTTAATTTTATTTCTTTTACTTAGTCACTTTACATCCTACTCATTGCTCCCCTCCCTGTCACGTCACTCCCCTCCCACAATCTTTAGTCCATTCCCTCCTCCCCTTTTTCTTTGAGCTGGTAGGACCCCTCCTATAGGCACTCCCTCTCCCATTGAGGCCAGACAGTCAGGCAGGCCAGCTAGAGGAATGTATCCCACATACAGGCAATAAATAGCTTTTTGGATAGCCCCATTCTAGTCGTTCTGGAACCACATGAAGACCAAGCTGTACATCTGCTACATATGTGTGGGGGCCTAGGTCCAGCCCGTGTATGTTCTTTGGTTGGTGGTTCAGGCTCTGAGAGTACCAGTAGTCCAGACTCTGTTGGTCTTTCTGTGGAGTTTCATTTGGGACCCACAATCCTTCCTTCTATTCTTCCATAAGAGTTCCCTCAATCTACTGTTTGGCTGTGGATGTCTGATTCTAAGTCAGCTGCAGGGTGGAGCCTCTCAGAGGACAACGTGCTCCTGTCTACATGAATAACAGAGTATCATTAATAGTGCCAGGAATTGGTACATGGCCATGAAATGGGCCTCAAGTTGGGCTGGTTATTGGTTGGCCATTCACTCAATATCTACTTCATCCCCCCCATGCCTGCATTTCTGGTAGACAGGATAAATTTTGGGTTGAAAGTTTTGTGGGCAGGTTGGTGTTTCTATTGCTCCACTGGGGCTCCTGCCTACCTACTGGGGTTACTGCCTCTTCAGGTTCCATATCTCCAATGCTGTGCTTCACAGCTAAGTTCCCCCCCCCTCCACTCCATTGATTCTTGGGCAACTCTTTTATCCCAGAGATGACATCCTCACCCCTGTCAGTTGCAGATTTCTATTCACTTTAAGACCTAGCTGTATGACTCCTGGGCATATACCCCAACGATGCTCCAACATCCCACAAAGACACATGTTCAACTATATTCATAGCAACTTTCTTCTTAATAGCCAGACACTGGAAACAACCTAGATGTCCCTCAACTGAAGAATGAAGAAAGAAAATGTGGTACAGCTACACAATGGAATACTATTCAGCTATTAAAAACCAAGACATCATGAATTTTGCAGATGAACAGAACTTGAGAATATCATCCTGAATGAGGTAACCCAGTCCCGAAAGAACATGCATGGTATATACTCACTTATAAGTAACTATTAGCCATAGAATGCAGGTAACCTGTTAAACTCCACAGACCCAAAGATGCTAAACATGTAGGAAGGCCCAAGTGAAGAAGTTTGAATCTAACTTTGAAGGGAGAATAAAATAGTCATAAGAGGCAGATTGAGGGAGAACACTAGGGGGGAGGATGGGGAACAGAAGGGGTTCAAGATCAGGTGTGGTGAAGGACAGGAGAGATAACTAGATGTCCATGAAAACGAGTAAAAATCTTTGGCATTTTTAATAGCTAATCTAAGGTCAGCAGCAGTAAGGACTAACACCCCCTGCTATCTTTTTATTCCTAGCCTCTTCCTTGACTTCAACTCTCTGGGGGCAGGGGTTCTCATTTGTCTTCAAACTTTGTAATCATTGCTCTGCTGTCAGCTGTGAGAGCTCCTGAAAGAAGAATGTCAAAGAAACAGAAGTTAAGCCTATTAGCTTTTTCTTCAGATTCTGCTTTGCTTCTCTGTTTCCCTCTCTGCTCTCCTCAAACCCATTCTCTTCACTTTCTAGAGCCCTGCCCCCTTTTCTTCATAGGTACCCTCCTTTTCTCCTCTCCCTCTCTCTTTCTTCCCTCCCTCCCTCTCTTTCTCTCTTCCTCACTCCTTTGCTCTCTCCCTCTCCTTAATATTCCCATTCTCCTCTCCCCCCCCCTCTCTCACACACTCTCATACCTAAGGCTCAAAAGGAATGAGACTGGTTTCTGAAGAAATATCATTTAATCCTCATTCTGGCTTTTGCAATTGTCCTCATAATTTAGGCAAATTTATAGAAAACATCAAAAGTGTAGGTGGGGAGAGGAGGAAAATAAAGTAATTAAAATTAAATGAGTAATAGCTGGAAACCTTGTGAAATATTGACCACATCATTAACTTAGTGGTGGCCACCCTGGTTAATCAAACACCCCATGACACACTTGGTATTCTCACTCTCAGCCGGGTCTCTCTGTTTATAGTCCAGTGGTGAGCTGGAAAGTGTGTAAGGAGATAATCCCCTCCCAGTTCTCAGAAGTCCTAAGGAAGCATCCTTATCTCAGCTGCCTTTTAATTTACTGGTAACTGAGAAATAAATAATACTTTCCACTTTTAGGGCTTTATTTGGTCTTCAAGAACTCCAGTAGACAGAGAAGAAGGGAAAGAATTTGTATAATTTTTTCTACCAAGGGGCAGATGGCAGAATTACTTAGGTTAATGAAACATGGGTAAAGGACAAGGACGCTGACTTCTGACTTGGGTAAAGGACACTCCTCTTCAGCGGCTGGCCAAGAAATATCTCTTGTCTACCTGTGTTGATTTGTTTTAGGCTTCAGACTTTTGGACCTAGATCACAACATTTATATTCCAAGATGAAGCCAGCTTGTCCCTCTGTCTGGTCCTGCTGCAGCTGGGAAGGGACAGTGCCTGAAAGGAGAGAGAAAGCTAACTCCACATGAAGACCTTGCTCTCCTTGCTAGGCCTTGGCTCCGCCAGCCTCAGTCACCAGAGAGCCTCTTTGGACACTTTACCCATCCTGAGCATTGATTCATTTGGCTTTCTCTGCTTCATGTCTAAACCATAAGCTAAGTTTTATTCCTCGTTCCCACTTCTTTTCTCAATAACCATGCAGTCATGTATCATTGGTTGTGTGTTTCATGTGTTGTGTGTCCTATTTGTTGTCAGTCCATTGCATTATTTACTTCCATGTTATGAATTTCGTGGCTGAATCACAAACTCCCAAGAAGCACAGCTGTGTCCTTGTGCCTCCATTCCTGTCATCTCATCTTGTTTGAATTAAGAGTTCATCCAAGACTTGATGGAGCATAGATGGGTGGATGCCCATTGTCCTTCGTGAGTCTCCCTTGCCTCTGCAAAGCCTTGCATTCCATTAGTCTAAGCTTCTCTCTCTGTTCTCATAATGCTTTATTTACTGCTTCTCACTGACACTGACTTCCCTGTATTGGAATTAATCTACTCTTGTTAGGAAAAGGCTCTGTAGTCTCTTGTCATCATCTTCACATATAGTTCTGTGCTTTGTAAAGGTCTTTTGCTGGGATAACTACAGTTTTGAGTCTTTCCCCTTCTCCCATAGACAGTCAAAAATGCAGGGATAGCTTCAGACCCATTCATATTTGCAGAGGTCAAATAGACAGATTCTAGAAAGAGGAAGGGTGAGCAGCTAGACCGTGAGACCCAAACTCTGTACGTGTGTCACAACAAGGAGTCCTTTACCAAACAAGGCATGAACAGGTGCTGCTTCCTGGTTTTAACAGATACTTGATCTGCAATGTTTTCCCTTCAGGGTCTCCTAGAAATAATGAGTTCATAAAACATGGTGGCTTTAACAGTTTTGTTTGTTGTTCTTAAATCCAGTACTTGATATATTTTCACTGCACACAGTAAGACATTTTCTATCAACTATAACAAACTTTCTCATACAAATAAATAAATCTTAAAACAACAACAAATCAAACATAATAATAATAATAATAATAATAATAATAATAATAATAAAACAACTTTTCTCAAGCTCTCCCAGACAATTCCCCAGTTCCTACTCTTGCAAGCTTCTGTTGTCCCTGTCTCCTGTTTGCTTTCCTCACCTACCACTTAAAAGGTTTTTATGCATCTATATAAAGTCTATAATCTACAAATAACAGAAACATTTGATGATAATGTTTCTGAGTCTTGCCTTTTTACTTTAGTGTGATGATGCATTATTCTACCCACACCCCAAGAAGGGACAATTCCAGATATTAGAAATAGCTGATAGATGACTGAAAATTTAAAACATGCTCTGAGTGTTGAAGTCAACAGCCATATGGAAGAACAGACAGCTCCTGCTACTAAGAATCAAACTGTAAGCATCTCATTTCCCTCACAACATACACGACCACACCTTCTATGGAAAACTTCTATGTTCTAGGCCGAGGCCAATCTCACAGAGATTATTACTTACTTCACTTCACATTGTAAACAAGTATCACAGGATGCTTCCTATAGGTGAGAAAAGTAAGGCTCAGAAATATTCGATAATTTACCCAATATTGGGTAGTATCACAGTTCACATAATTGGGTATTACCACAGGGTACACAATTCAATCCTGATCAAAGCTCACAGTTGAAAATCAACTCCTTTCAAGGATATAGTATATATGTAAGTGACCCACACTTGTCACAGTGGCTTAAAAACATGACTTTAAATTCATCCAAAGGCATTTAAAAATGTGCAACCAACCCTTAATTATCTAGAAAAGGGAACTCATGAGACCACACACTGAGCTAACCACAAAACAAGGTAGTACAAGCTAACCCCAGCCAACACTGACCAAAGCTGCAAAATTAGTCTACCATGTTATCTCTGTCTCTCTTCTAGCAGCTTGCACCATAAAGAATAGAAATGTCAAGATGTTGCAGCATGACTCATGTTTCTCCATGTTTCAAGCTTCTCTTCAGAATCATAGCCACTTATGCTGAGGGAATTTAGTTTGGCAAAGCTGACTTTCCTTTAATCTCACTATTCTGCATCAGTTCTACACCTGGGAATCCCTGACTCTTGTCACTTAGCCTCCATATCAACAAAAGCATCTGTTTACACCAATATAACTTTAAAACAGCAAACTGTAACATTGCTCATGGTAACGTGTGAAGAGAGGCAAGTCTCCTTGCAGATGTGTGACTGCAGACCACATGCTCCCTAACGTGAAGACAGACACAAATACGGTCATTCTGCTCATCATCTGAAACATACAACGTGTGCTTTGTAAAACACCCCTAGCTATAAAACTTCCACAACCTAAGTTTTCCTATAAGCCAGTGGTTTTCAGACTTCCTATTGCTTAAATACAGTTCTTCATGTTATGGTGACCCCAACCATAAAAATGCTGCCTTATAACTGTATTTTTGTTACTGTTATGACTCATAATGTAAATATCTGTGTTTTCTGATGGTCTTAAGTGGCTCCTGTGAACGGGTCATAGGTTAAGAACTGCTGTTAAGCTGTAATCTCAGCTGTTGAAATGAGGACTTCCTTTGGTTGGCCACCCCCATGGCCTGCCAGCTCTAGACTTTCTCTCATTGGCTATTTGGAATACATTTTGATTACTAGAGCAAACAGACCTGTCTTATATAAAACGTAAAATATAGTTCATATTTTAGAGATAAAAGGAGAAAACTATGCCTACAGTGAAGCCACCAAAATGCTCCAGTCTTAAAGTAAAGCAGATCGAGAGATCTCAAATCTACCTGTGATTGAGAAAAAGTACATTCAAGCAGAAACCATTCACAGCCGAGCAGCTCTAACCTCTTCATTACACATGTAGACTGCAACAGCAATGTGTCTTTGTCCTTCTTGCCTGCTCTTTCTCTTCCTGCTCAGTTCTTATAAACAGAAATAGCAATAAATATATCATTCAGCTATTTAGTATATTTTAGCTTAAGTTAGAAATAGAACCTGGACCTATGCCTTAGTGGGAGGACTGTCTGGATTAGTTGAATTGATTCTTCTTATTTTTTTTTTTTTTTTTTGAATTGATTCTTAACGTTGAGCAAGAAACACTCACAAGTAAGTTCTGTGTAGAGAATGTCCTTGTTGGTAATGTTTGTCCTTTCATTTATTGTCCTGTTTTCAAATTGTCATCATATCTTACAAACAAATGGGTCATTAGAGGACACCTTTAGTGAGGCATGGCATGGAACTCCAAATATAAGTATAGTTATGTCCTGCTTCCTATCTTTGGTTATTCAGAATCTACTTGCATGGGTGTTTTAGTGGTGTTGATGAGCATAGAGACTAGAGAAAGGAAAGCCATGGGATAAATAAATGACATATAAGACACTTGAAGAAACCTCTGCAGAAGGAAAGCACTGGGACATCTCAGCTTTTACTAGGTTGAGAAGGATGGAAAGTGAACTAGGAAGAGGAAAAATTGTCTCCAAGGTGTATGTCTTCCAGGAAAAGGGCAATGCCAGCAATGTCAGGTCATTTCACACCATGTTCTCCAGTGTTCAGTAGTGTGCGTAGAGCTGGCACAGCGGTGCTTCATCCCATAATGACTCATGACTGCATCAAACAACTTAATAGCAGAGCATTAACTGTGGGTAGTAGCTCTACCAAGAGAACTTAATCTTGTAGTGTAATTTCAGAATTTAAAACATTTAAGTTCTTTATACTTCTTATAGCAAATGAAGAGACGGTGGGAAGATCCAATTGAGGAACAGGAGGAGATGTTTACTCCCAAGGATGCAACAAGTGGCACCCTTGTGGGTTCTTCAACTGTACAGTAAAACAACACTTCAGAAGATCTTCTTGTACAATATACATCTTCTCATTTCACATGCTTGAATGGGGCTCCTGTGGCTCCAAACAAGGTTAGGATCATTTAATGACAGTATAAGTTTAGAGATTGATATTAGCCTTAGAGTGGAACAGAAACGATGGTTATAAACACAGTAAATTTCAGAGGAGAGAGGATTATCAGACACAGATCACCAGGGCAGCTGCAAGTTGGGGCTAGAATTGGTATGCACTAGGCTGCTGTGGGTTTCATTTATTATCCCAGAGACACCTGAAACTATTTTAGCATAGCATACAATGTTCCTAATAAACTGTAGGATATCACTTATACATGCCACGAAGAAGTAAATATTTTAATGCCTGCAACTTAAGTTAATGCTTCACTGCAGCATGAATCACCTGAACTGAAGGTGCTGTGTGTGGTGGAGATTTTGAGGCCCTTATCATTCATGAGCTTAGGGCAGTGTTATTTAAGCCATTATGTTTCCAACCAAGTATGTCATCACAAACCATGCTTACTCCAAAGCACTCCCAAACACACATGAAACCTGAAGGAAAAAGAATGGGAGAGGAGTGGAAGAAGAATAGAGAGAGGACAAGGTGAGAAAGAGACAGAGGAGAGGAGACAGAGGGAGAAAGAGGAGGAGACAGACCAAGGAATGATTTCTTTTACAGGAGAGTCCCATTCCAAGTCACTCCACTCTTCTCTGGTCTTGGTACTTAGGAAGGGATGATTGTTGTGTTCTCAGACATCAGGATAGAATAGGACTGTAGGAAGCGTTCTGTCCCCACTCCCAATCTCTCAAATTTTCTGTCAGTTTCTCCACTTGTTTTCTGTTTTTGTACAAGGGAGAAAGAACAAATTCATTGGCAAGGGTCCTAGCAGTTTCTGTTTATTGTTTAGGCAATTTCTTTAAGGAATTGACCTATTCTTGGTAACAATAAAATGAATGTTATTGTCTCAATTTTTCTGTATGGAAAAATTAAAATTAAACAGAATCCCTTGTTACTTAGTAAAAGAAGTTTGGGAGAAAGTGCATGGAGAAGTGATATTTTCTGTGAGAAGGATTAGAGCCAGGAAAAAAACAACACAAGAAATCTTTGAGACCATGACAATATTTATAGACTTGGTTCTTAACAAAAGTCAATCACCACATGAAACTCAAGAAGAAGGAAGACCAAAGAGTGAATACTTTGATCCTTCTTAGAAGGGAGAACAAAATACCCATGGAATGAGTTACAAAGTTCAGAGCAGAGACTGAAGGAATGACCATCCAGAGACTGCCCCACCTGGGGATCCATCCCATAAACAACCACCAAACCCAGACACTGTTGTGGATGCCACTAAGTGATTGCTGACAGGAGCCTGATATAGCTGCTGTCCCCTAAGAAGCTCTGCCAGTGCCTGACAAATACAGAACAAGATGTTCACAGCCATCCATTGGCCTGAGCACAGGGTCCCCAATGAAAGAGCTAGAAAATGTACCCAAGGAGCTGAAGGGGTTTGAAGCCCCATAGGAGGAACAACAATATGAACTAACCAGTACCCCCAGATTTCCCTGGGACTAAACCACCAATCAAAGAAAACACATGGTGAGACTCATGGCTCTAGCTGCATATGTAGCAGAGGATGGTCTAGTCGGTCATCAATGGGAAGAGAGGCCCTTGGTTCTGTGAAGATTCTATGCCCCAGTATAGGAGAATGCCAGGGCCAGAAAGTGGGAGTGGGTGGGTTGGGGAGCAGGGGGAGGGGCGAGAGGATAGGGGATTTTCGGAGGAGAAACTAGGAAAGGGGATAACATTTGAAATGTAAATAAAGAAAATATCCAATAAAAAAGAAAGAAAGAAAGAAAAAAGTCAATCACAAACCTGAAACTTAAATAATTTCACAGGGTTCTCAGCCCATGGTATATATAGAGACACCAAATAAGGGCTTTCACTCCCTGAGCCAACCTTCCAGTGAGTGTTTCGTTTTCTCTTATCCTAGAATCTAGAAAGTAAATTCTGTGATTTCACCCCCATCAAATGGGGTGCTATGGTTTGAATCTGAACTGCTCCCCACAGACTCCTCTTGTTGTGGGCAAGGCCTTTCAAAGTCAGAGTCTAATAATCCCTGGCTCTAATCCAACCACCATGAAGAACTCCAGTGTACACTGCCCACTTACAACCAATTCCACCTGCACACACCCTCACCCCATGCAGTTATGATACAGTGAGCCAAATAGTCCTTTCCTCCTCTAAACTATCTGTGGTGATCTGAATGAAAATGGCCCCCACAGGCACACAAGGAATGACACTGTTAGGTATAGCCTAATTGGAGGAAGTGTGTCACTTGGGATGGGCTTTGAGGTTTCAGATGCCCAAAGCCAAGCCTCTCCTACGCCCTACTTCCTGCTACCTGCCAATCCAGATGTAGAACTCTAGGCTCCTTCTCTAGCACCATGCCTGCCTGTGTGCTGCTATGATTCCTGCTATGATGACTATAGACTAAAGCTGAGAACCTGTAAGCCAGACCCAAGTTAATGCTTTCCTTTATAAGCATTTAATGTCATGGTGACTCTTCATAGCAATAGAAGCTAAGAGACTGTCCATGCCAATTATTTGGTCACAGCAATGAGAAACATGGAAGTACATGGAGGTAAATGCTAGCTCATGTGTAGGATAAGGGTGAGAGGAAGCTTGGCATTTTGGAGCCAAACTATAATATTTCGAAAAACTACTTATAATCCTTTTCTTTGAAACAAAAAAAGAGTAGAGAAAGACCATTTTAGTCTTAGAGAAGAATATTTTAGACTTAGTTTTAAGACAGTATTATATTGCTCAGGTTAGCCTATAGCAACTCTGAAAGTTATTAATGACTCTGCAATAATCAGACACAGTATGAGTCTAGGAGGTGAAGCTGTGGCTAATATCTCAGCAAATTGTAAATGCTGGGACCTTCAGGACAGCCTTTAAGGCTGTGGAAAAGAACTCTAAATATGTGAGTTTGAAAATATATAATTTCTCAACTATGCAAAAATATAAGGATATAATATGAATTGCACAAGGAGCTTCACAGATCTAAAGGAACAGACATTATGAACCAGCATGTCATGAAGGCACAAATGCAGGCAGATACAAATGTAGGCAGATTTCTGAGTTCAAGGTTCTGCTACAGAGCAAATTTAGGTCCAGGTGTGGTCAGAATTATAATCTCAGGACAATGTCCCACTTATCTAAGTCTTTTACAATGTTAAGAAAATAAAAGCCGGGCATGGTGGCACACGCCTTTAATCCCAGCACTTGGGAGGCAGAGGCAGGCAGATTTCTGAGTTCGAGGCCAGCCTGATCTACAAAGTGAGTTCCAGGACAGCCAGGGCTACACAGAGAAACACTGTCTCGAAAAACCAAAAAAAAAAAAAAAAAAAAAAAAAAAAAAAAAAAAAAAAAAAAAAAAAAAAAAAAAAAAAAAAAAAAAAAAAAAAAAAAAAAAAAAAAAAAAAAAAANCTCCATCATCCACATCATCTCTGTCAATCAGCCTTGCTCTGCTCCATCATCCACATCATCCCTGTCAATCAGCCTTGCTCTACTCCATCATCCACATCATTCCTTTCAATCAGCCTTGCTCTGATTCAGAATTAACAAAACCATCTCTGGAGATGGTTTGAATCCTGCTCTTTAAACCTTGCTTCATGGTGTTAGTAGTAATATATTTTAAAATTAAAAGTGAGCTGAGTGTAGTACCTCATGCCTGCCAGTAATCCAGGCAAGCACTCAGGAAGCTGGGGAGGAGAAAAGAATACCTTTCTACAAACTTGCTGATAATTCAACAACTAACTTAATTATCTTTGCAGCTTTATTTCTTTACCATTCTCTAACTCTTATGTGTCCTAAACTCCACCAAACCAAACCAGGCAACATTCCAAGCTCAGCCATGCATGCTGTTGTTTTTATGTCTTTGTTTCTGCTCTTCTGCTACGGAAACACACTTCCCTGCAAGACTGGAATTTTCCTATCACTCTATTTTTAGGATAAATTCTATCCCTCTCCCTAAATCCATACTGTGGAAGAAAGCATTAGACTGAGAAATAAAAAGGGTGGCTTGAACTACTGGAGCTGTGGTCAGAGACCCAAGGACTTGAAGAGGTTCACATAGAGACACTGTGACAGGAGATCCTTCAGATGTTGATAGGTGTCTCAGGGAAGGAGCAGGCCTCTAGGATTCATGTTCAGGGTATAGCTGAGTGTAGCAGGATATACAGGTGGGGAAGTCAACCCTAAGTGTCTCCGAATGTGACTTCAAGAAAGTAAGTAAAGTTAAATAAGATTTGGGGGGAGGAAAAATGTTATCTGACTGCTGTCCTCATAAGAAATGAATTTTGGGAACTGGAACACACGGAGGATGGTCAGGCACAGAGTGTGGAGAGGAGGTACCCCTCCTTCTAAGGATGATCCAGAGAGGGAGCCAGACCTGTTGACATTTGATGTTAGACTTCAGCCTCCACAGTAGTGGGAAATGCTCGGCCTGTGGTATTCTGTGGTGCAGCTGTGCCAGCTCCCAGGGCTGGGATCATTCCTTCTCTGTAGCTCAGTGTTCCTAGTTATCATTTACTGTAACTGTTTTTCACTCCCTGATGTCCTTGTCTGACTCCCTGACTAGGCTGTCAATGTGGGGGAAACTTTTTTCAACCCTGACCAGCAAGAAATTCAGTGTAGGGGTCCTTCTCACTGTCTACCTCACTTGTGCATGTGGCCTGGATGCCAGAGAGGACTGATTTGACACTTGGAGGGCATGTTGTAGTCTCTGGCCTGCCTCTGTAAAGCTTTCTGTCCCACTCCTCTGTGCACTTCCTGAGTCATGAGAGCTTAGCTTCCTAGCAGCAAGTTCTTCTTTCTAGTCATGGTGCTGGTTGTAATCTACTTCCTTTTGATATCTTGTCCAATATTCTGTTATCAAGGGAGGAAGTGTAATGGGCATAATTAAGCCAGACCTCCCATACCTACAGAGTGCTTTTTCCTAAACTCTGTGCTATTTTTGGGTGGTTTGATAAAAATTTCTATTCCATGAAACTTGAATTGAGAGCCAGAGAAGCTAATGCTGATTTCTTCTGTATGGTTAAAATCACTCCAGGATTGTTGTTGTTGTTGGTGGTGGTTTCTGAGCATTTGTGAAGCAGCAGTACCTTCCTGAAGGGAGACATACCCACTGCAGAGAGTGCAGAGAAAAAGACAGAATGGGAGGGTAGAGAAAGAAGGGAGGGCTCACTTTTGTTCTTAGGCATTGTACTTCCTGCTCTCAGATTCCATCAGATTCTTGGAACAATCTCACTTTGCTTTAAGCTACTTCAATGGATTTCCATTACTGGCTTAAGTCCATTGTTTGGTGTAGCTGACATCTTAGACTTTAAACACCTGATGCATTCTCCCAGGAGTCTGATAACCACATTTTAGATGTTCTTTTTAAGTTATTTTACCCTGGACCACAAGGTTCACCAGAACCAAAGCTAGGGTAAGGGATCAGCTTACAAAGGAATTTATGGCCCATGCTGAACCAATATTTCATCAGTAACATTTGGAGGAAGTACTGAGGAACTGTAACAAGTGGAAATTCTTCTGAAATTGCTTCAGTGGCCAGAGTGACAGCTTGGAGCATGACTCGACTTCTTACCTGTGTGTTACTCCATGTTGAATTCACAGAACTTGAGCTGGAAAACATGGCAGCCATAGCTCTATCTGACTTAGAGGATCTGGTAACAATTAAGACTCCTGTTCCTGAAAATGCATACCCATGTATTCCCCACACACCACATCCCTGGGTTGTTTGCAGCCCTGTGAGAAGTCACACATGATGGGTTTTCTTTCTTTTTCTTCTAGAATAGTGGGCTATGATCTTTATTACAGATTCCTATCTTCAGTACAGGCTTTATCTCCACCTTTCAGGTGCTTATCTGAGAACATAAGAAGTAAAGAGAGGAATTCATAGGCTAAAGAGACATGAGACCGGGGAAGAGTCACAAATCATAGCTTTATATGATGTGAATTGGCATGGGTTTTCAAAACAACAACAAAATTTTGCATTCTCAAATGCTATCCTGGTTGCAACAAGCAGGTCTTGCTATGTATTGTTACAATATCTACTCCATGTCAAATTGCCAAGAAAAATTCATAAGGCAAAAAGAATCATATCAGAAAGCTATATTTACTATTTGAATGACCATTTATGGAAACAGTTTTGGAAGAAAGGGCTTAGTACTCTTTGTAATGTACACATTACATTTGTAATGTGTTTCTCTGCTGTAGAAGGAATTAGTTGCATAGACTGTTAGTATTCAGATTTTAGCTGAAAATCTATCATGGATCTGTCATTGTTGATTTCTCAGAAGCTACTGAGAACTAAATATTAAGTTAAGATGGAGGTGGAGAAGGCTGGAAAGTTGGCTCTTCTCTTAGTAGTTCTTTCTGCTCTTCCAGAAGACCCAGGTTCAATTCCTAGCACCCAGCAATCAGCACCTAGCACTCAGTACCCCAGCACCTGTGTCTGGTGGCTCAGCACTATCTACAGCTCTAGTGAATCAGATCCTGGGGTTGGAGAAATGGGTCAGAGGTTAAAAGCACTCTCTGCTCTTTCAGAGTTTGGTTTACTTCACAGTACCCAAGGGCTGGCTCACAACCATATACAACTCTAGTTCCTGGGGGTTTGATTCCCTCTTCTGACCTCTACAGACACTGCACACACATGGTGTACACACATACATGCAGATTAAACCTTCACATACACAAAATAAAAAATAAATCCTTAAAACATAACTCTTATTTTAAAATGTGGAGGTGGGCTCAGTAATGCAAAGTTAGAGATTTTTAGGCATATGGTGAACACTGGAATGGGTTTTTAGAAGGGACATTATGAAGGACCTTCAGTTAACTCTTATTTCCATTGAGACAGCAGCCAAACTGAAGTAAAATAAATGTGGAATCTTGGGATGGTATTCATATGTTCCTTTCCCAGCAGAGAGAGATTCCTGAGATCTCTCATTCACAGGTAGATGCTTCTACTTGTCTCTTTCTCTTCAAGACCCACACTGCTCAGCCTGAGCTCTGAGCATGAGGTCTGGACACGTGTTCTATGTTGAGCTGAGTCTCCATTTCCACCACACATTACTTTAACACCAAATAGTTGCTCAGCTTCCTCCTTTGTTTGTAATACATGTACCTATACCTAGGAAGTTCTTAAGACACGCCCTGTCTGAAACTCTTTTGATCTTAACCTGAAACAAACAAACAAACAAACAAACAAGCAAACATTTGCATGCTTAGCTTACAAATGAGTGGGTACAGAAGGAGCACCAGACGGCTCAATTCCAGAGTGTATGCTCCTTGTCCTTATATAGTCTGTCATTAAACTACAATGGATAAGTGGATAAGTGTGCTTCCTCCTCTCTACAGGTCACTTATTTGAGATAGTTTATGTAAACTATCTTACATGGGAATAGGCAGAGGGGTCCATTGTGGGCTCTGAGATTGACTACCAAATACGTGCTCATGGGTGGGCCAGTTTTGCTTGTTAACAAGACCTTCTAAGGCTCTGTTTACACACCTGGGTTTCTGTTATCATTTTTTTCTCCTTGACTTTCCCACACCTTCCCCCAGCTCTTTTGGCTGGGGTCCCGCTTGTCTACAGGACTTGGGTTGTGATGGTCACATGTCTTTTTTTTCCAGACTTGCTATACTTTATTGATTTTCAGAGTGGCTTTCTCTGTGTCCTTGAGAGGTCCTTCACTCAAATATAGCAGACTGAGATGTTATTTTATATGTCTTCTAAGTGCTGTCATGGGCACCCCAACTCTTTCATGTTCTTTTCTAGAACTCAGCTGGGGCCCTGCTAATGCTTTTATACCATGGGAGCCAGCTGTGGTCATAACAGACGCCACAGGCCTGCACAGCCCAACAGAACAGCGCAACTATGGCTAGAGCTTTGTGCTTGTATTGAAATATTTTATCAGAGTAACTTCAAATACATCTCTACTTTATCTGTGGAGCTGGTCTATTAATTGGGATGAAGGGTGAACAGGAAAGCTCTCCATGTAGGAGAGTTGTATACACACACACACACACACACACACACACACACACACAGCCCACACACAGGCACACTAACACTCACACAGGCATACACACACAGACACACACACACACACACACACAAGTATACACACACACAGAGCCCTCCTTCCCAGACACACACACACATATATACACATGCACACACACACACACACACACACACACACACACACACACACACACACACACACATGCACAGATAGAAATACAGAAGACTGAATTCTTACAAAATCCTGAAAACAGCCTCAGTCCCCAGGGTTCAGCTGTCTTCCCTTTTGAAGTGTTTCATAATGTCCTATGTACAAAGTAGAGCCGCCACCCCCCTTCTGCCCCAAATTGTTTCCTGATGTTAAATTATATGAATAGCTAAGCAGTATTAAACAAATCCCATACCTCTATGTTGTCGAAAGGGATTACGTGCCTCCTCTTGAAATGTCGTATAAAACCAGAGATGCCGAGGAGATGGGAAAACAGGAGACTCCAGGGGTGGTGGTGGCTGAGGGCTGATCTGAGGGGAATCATGCTGTTGGATGGATGGTAGTGGCCATGGTGGATGTTAGGGCTCAAGAACTGCCATTAAAATTCTGGTAAAAAATATTAAGCTTGCAACCAAAGTTAGCATTTAATTTTTTTCACACGCATCAGAATCAACTCAATAGTAGTGTTTTGATTTACAAAGAGAAAGGAATTAATAAATATCATAAACTTAGAAGGATGAGGTGTAATGTCCAGAAGGTGAGCCATACTTAGGAAATTTACATGTTTTAGTTCACTGTGGAACAGATGCCAGCTTGTGATCTTGTATGTTTGGTTTTCTTTAATGCTTTATGTTTGATTTTGTTGGAAAGCAGTGATTGCCAATGTAGCATCTGTTTCCCCTTAAGGGTGAAGAAACTCTGCTTAATGAGTTTATAGTGAGAAGCTTGTAAGTTGGAAGGGTGAGAAGTGTCACATGCTCTAGCTAAACTTTTCATTTGTCACCCACATTATTCTGGACTCTGCCTCTTCAGATAGAGGAACAAGTGTTCATTTGAAAAGAAACCTTCACAGTTCTGGATGAGCTTCATTTAAATGACATCACTTCTGGGGCAACAGTTTCTATGACAACACACTCCCCATCTTTGCAACTCAAGGTCAACATGGGTTTTATAGAATTTTAGAAATAAGAATTTGGCAACTGCAAAATTTGGAGTTAGAATATGCTATATCCAACCCCGAAGATTAGATAGCTGGTTTAAAAACCCACAACCTTGTTGTATTGGAAGGGCCACCAAGTTACCCAAGCACTCCAGGTACATTTCTTCTACACAAAATAAGTCAAAATACCCATATACTTCTTCCAGTTCAGGCTGCAGCATCACCCTGTATCTGGACATTTTCCCCCTGCCTGGAGCAGATGTCTTGGCAATTCTGAACCCATGCTGCTACCACTCCACATCTGAACTGGGTCATAAGTAACCAACTTGTTTTTGTAACTTTGCTAAAAATATTCCCAGATCGGCCCCTGTTTAAAACATCCCTGGTTGCTGATAAGCTGCCCTTTGCCAAGACACTTAGCCTCAAGGTATGTGGGCTTGGAGTTGCAGCCAGGAACATGGAACCTGCTTGTATGAAGTGCAGCTGTCACTGTGCTCATTGTTATTTTGTGTTTCTAATGTCATTAGTGGGTTCACACTACTCAGAACATTGCACTTCTTTTCCCACTTTGCACAGACTTCCTCTAAAGTTGGCAGGGTACACAGTAGGTAGGTATATTGCTGGACCACTCTGGAGTCATCCCCTTGCCATGTGAGGACATCTAATGATATTTGAAGCTCTTCTTATGTGGCTTTAGCTTGTCCACTCAGCCCCAGCACATGCTCATATAGGACCTGAGGACCTACATCATTTGAAAACTGGAAGATTTCAGTTTTGTTTGTTGTGTGTGTTATGGTCTCTGTCTCTTGTAACCTGGCCTTAACAGGCACAGGCCCTTTCACATTCAGGATAAGATGGATAGACAGATGAAGGAAGTGTTACATTGACAAGAAATGAGGATTCCGTTAGGTTTTGAGTGGCCCTGTCAGTTCTTGTGCCTTCCTTGTCCTGTGAGCTGAGTCTTCTTGTAAAACGGTTTCAGGACACTCAACTGTGTAGATCTTTAGAGGCAGGCTTTAGAACAGATTTAAGGAAACTTGTACCTGCTCTAAGTGCCATGAGAAGTTGACAGGGACTCTTGGGAGCCATAAGGGGAGAGGGCACTTTTGCCATGTGTCTGAGGAGCTCCTGAGAAGTGACAGAGTCTCAGATTATCTTCAATTGATCCCCACAGCCATCTGCAGAGGCCATGAGATCTCTGCTGCAAGAAAATGAATGGCAGTTCAAGGCTTTTAAATCACCCACCTCACACAGAAAAAGTGAAGTTCAGACCTAAAACTAGTACCTCTGGTGTCAATCTAATTATCCCTTTTCCCCTTACTATTGAATTTTTTGTGTCTAGACAAGAAAATTCAATATTGTCTAGGCAATATCTCACTCTTGGAGAGTGAAGACAGTTCTTGTTAGTCACGTAGTGGGAAAGTGTAATTCTTTTTTTCTATATTTATCCAATGACTGAAAAAAGGAATGAGAGGAAGGGAGAAAATAAACTATAAATAATTTCTTAAAATGATAGTATTTTAATTGTAAATAAAGAAAATATCTAATAAAAATATTTTTTATATAAAAAAGAATGTCATTTCCAACCAAGGTTAGTATTGTTTATCACATAATATGAAAATGTCTACAGTGGGAATGGGAAGCTCATCCATAGAAAGAAAGCTAATTAGGAACTCCAGCCAACTCCCTATCTTCCCCAGTTGGTGTCTGATGGCTATTGTAAGCATTCAGTTTAATCACAGGATCTTTCTCCCATTTGCTGTTTCCCTTGGAAGTCTCACACAAAGGGACCCTCTACTCTACCTGGGACAACTTGGGAACTCCATCTGCCTGCTTCAGCAGAGCTCCCTCAGTCTCCTTCGGCTGGGTGTTTGTAAGCCTGAGTATGATGATGTCACCTTTGCCTGATATCTCAGTTGTGCTCCCCCAGTCATCTCTGCTGGATCCTGCAAGCACTGAGTCTGATATTTTGCTGTCAGCTGCTTCTCTCTATATGCTATATTCTATATCCACTCTGTACTCTTACCTCCTCTTGCTATATGCTGAATAAACTCATTCATTCAAAACCCAAAGCACAGTTCCTGTAGATCACTCTGGGCTGGGTAGATACGAAGCTAGATGGTGACTGCCCAGGAGGTCTTCAGCACCATTCACATGTGCTACAGTGCGACCATGGACAACTGTGTCTTCATTGGTTACTTCCACATGCTTGGCTGGGAATATTGAATCACAAGATTTGTAAAGCACAGGTTCGGCCCCCAGGAAACTCATGACATGGCCAGTATTTTAAAAACAAACAAACTATAAAGGCTATTAAAATGGGTTTCATACAAATTATTTTTATATAAAAAATCAGATAATGGAAACCAAGCCTTAAGATTTGGATGAAACAAGAACCATTTTCATCTACATTTTGCGTCTAGACATTGAAAATCAACAAAACATTTAGTAAACCTGGGATTCCTGGAACACATATGCACAAATGTTTCAAGACAGCAAGAAGATAGTTAAGTCATCATAGTGACTACATCATAGTGAAGAGAACCTCAAGACACCCACATTATGACAGCTACCTTAATATGCCTCAGATACATTCCTAACTGTTGAGGGTATGGAAAAGCCATGTTACTTTAAATACATTCTATAGTTTTCTTATAACTTTCATTTCATGTTTTTCTTAACTTTTCGCTTTTCTTATAAATAATAAAAGAGCAGACCAATTAAACTTTGAATTTTTATACATTTTGTAGCTACTCTAAATGACTGCAAGACACCTACACATACCTATACACAGTAATGGATCTATCTTTCTCTTTCTTCCTGTGGAGACTGGAGCAAATAGTTTCTAATGAAAGTGCAGTCTCCAGAGAACAGTACAGCTGCTCTCTGTTGCCTGGTTCTGATGGGAAACTTGTCAAACGTTCCTGTTATCCTGGCCTCATACTGCAGACACAGCCTAGTAGGCATTTGCTTTATTTGCTTTCATTCACACTGGTTTGTGCCGATGCAAGAGGACAGAAGTAGAGATTGGACTCTTCAGGAGGTCATTACAGAACAGATTACATGAAATATACTACACAGGACACATTAGACATATGTGACATGCAATATGTCACACACAGTAATTTACATATGTGTAATACATTATCAAGAACCATACACACAATGCATGTAGTATCTTATACAAGTATCTTACATATATCCAATATATAATATATTACAAAGAATCCACTACATACATGTGGAAAAGAGCAAGAATGCATGTCTACACACCCACTTAGCACGTTAATGTTGCACAGTTTGGTGTAACTCTAAGCTTTATGGTTGATCTTACAATTGGTTTAAACCTACTGATCAATTCCACCAGGGCAGCAACTCAGTGGAATTTGTTTTATTTGGAGGATCAGTCCTTCGTGTAATGTGGAGCTAAGACAAAAGGATGGACCAACCAGTGACTGCTGCAGCTGGGGACCCATCCCATAATCAGCCACCAAACACAGACACTATTGCATACCCCAGCAAGATATTGCTGAAAGTGCACTGATATAGCTGTCTCATGTGAGGCTATGCCAGTGCCTGGCAAACACAGAAGTGGATGCTCACAGTCAGCTATTAGATGGTACACAGGGTTCCCAATAGAGGAGCTAGAGAAAGTACCCAAGGAGGTGAAGGGGTCTCCAACCCTTTTGGTGGAAGAACAATATGAACTAACCAATACCCCCAGAGCTCGTGTCTCTAGCTGCATATGTAACAGAAGATGGCTTAGATGGCCATCATGGGAAGAGAGGCCACTTGGTCATGCAAACCTTATATCCCCCAGTACAGGGGAATGCCAGGGCCATGATGTGGGAGTGGGTTGGTAGGGGAGTTGGGCGGGGGGTGGGGGAGGATATAGGGGACTTTGGGGATAGCATTTGAAATGTAAATGAAGAAAATATCTAATAAAAATTGGAAAAAATTAATTCACATGTCACTGAATCATAGCACACGTGCACTTTATAGGAAGTCAGCATTTCAGGGGAATCCAGTCAGCAGTGGTGGCTTCTCTGAACTAAACGTCAAAGCATCCTTTGAACTCCATTCAGTTTTGCTGCAAACCTAAAACTGCACTGAAAAACAAAAGCCTGTCTTTAAAAACAGCACCATAAGCATTTTACACAGACACACGCTTTCTCTCATCAGAGTTCAGATGAATCACAAGAGGGCCAGTCTAGTGTCTGAGAATCACCTTTTCATTTGCAGTTATTGCAATATTATTGCTTTCGAAAAAGGAGGTTTATATTATTGTGTTGAACTAGTTTGCTTGGATACAGATGCATTCAAATCAGAAAGTTAAGATGAAACTTCCTCAACTGAATGGTAATATAGGAACAGCTTCCCACCAAATTCCTTCCTATTATAAACTGGGAGTCCTGTATATAAATGTCACCCCTGCTGATAATTTACTAGTGAATAGTAACTTTCTAGGTGTCAAACATGACAACATGGCTCTAGAAAATTGGAAAGGAAAATATAAGAAAAAAAGGGCTTTAGACATTGTTTTTCAGGGAAGCTAGTGGAAGAGCTTAAGGAACAGTGTATTGTAATACTGTGAGCTCCACATAATGTCAGAATCGGGATACAGACAAAGACAGAGGTGTAAATTGTCTGAAGCCTAAGACAAGGTGAGAACAGGTGGGAAGTCTGAAGTTCTGCAGAGGTACAGAGGTAAAATGATGGCGAAGTCTTACAGATAAGAATACATGAAGTAGAAATGGGTTCTACCCATGACATGCAACCTCATGTGGAAAGGAAGTCAGTCTGAAGTTGAACTGAGAGTTTGTATCGAGTACTTTGAAATAATCCTAAACAAAACTTCTCATGCCTAACTGGCATCTAGTATGTTGCATACACTTCCTAGATATTGTGACAATAACCTTATGGGAAACACTATTTTCAGCTCATAGATGGCTTCATTTGAGACCCAGTGGGACATGCAGAAGCTTTCTCAAGGGGACAGGGCCTATGTATGGTGTATTGAGAGTCAAATCCAACTTTGCATCAAAGACCATGCGACTGCTATATCACCTGGTCCTATAAGTGGGATGTCATTGCAGCAAATTTTAGTGATGAGATTTGTGGAGAACTAACTGTTCAGGGCCCTAAATAGCAGATGATAGTTCAATACCCATGGAGGTGAGAGATGGATATTCTTTTGATGGTGGTCTTTACCCTGTGCTCAGTAATGGTCACTGAACTTAAATCTGAGAAGGAAACAGATTTAAAATAGAGCAGTGGGAGTCGACAGCTGATTCACAAAAGGCATCGTTTAGTTATAGGTGAATGGACTGAGAATGGAATCCTGGTTCAGGATGAAACTACAGATCCCAGAGAAGGGGCAGTGTGACATAGCAGTGTCTGAGCAGATACTGAATAGCTGCTGAACTAAGGGCTGATTTGGGGGCAAGAGGGGAGTCAGAAGGGCAGGTGGAAGAAGGAAGAACAAGTTGTTGGATTTACAAGCACATAAGTGTGTACAAGATGGAAGCTATTAAATAACTCAAATGTTTTTCAAAGTCCACTATTTCAACACAGACAAAATCATTTTATTTCATAAAAAAGTCACAGACTTAGATGTAGAATAACTGTCACTTAGTAATTTTGCACCCTCTTTTTTTTTATTGTGCTGCCTGAGCACAAATTATGAGAAATATTAAGTAGATAGTAATTCAAAAATAACATTGAACTGGAACAATAATTAGCTGGTTTTCCTTTTAACAGCTCTAACTGAACATTTAGTCACCTAGCTTTGGAACTATTAGTGACACCTGGAATGTGTCTTTAGCTAAACTTCTCCCTTTAAAAGCAGAGAAATGATGGCACAATTCCTGAATTACTGAGGAGCCAGAACTTAGAATTAAATTAGAAACTTATTTCCCAGTCTCACACACTCTGTGGTACCCTATACCGTATTGGCGTAAACACCCTTTGCACAATCTCTCTTGCCCTCTCATGCAGGCGTTTTTGTCTGGTTTGGCTCATGGCTTATTAGATGGACACTTGCTCTCAACACATTGATGCTTCACTGTTTAAAAAGTTATGCTGCTTTTTCAGATCTATATAGTAGAACCAGACTATCAACACACGAAGGTGTGTCCATGTCCATAAAGATTCTGGAGGCTGCAGATATTTCGGCACTGAGTCTCTCCATGCTGCTCTATGCCGTCTTGTCTCCCTCTCAAGTGCAGAGTCTTCAGTCCTTCACAGGAACCAGCTAACAGCCAGACTCTCAGATTATCCTAAGAAAGCTTGTCTCAGTGTGTTTAATGGCAAGAAAAACTTAAAATATGAGGCCAAAATAAGATACAATCCAAAATATTCAGTTATCCTTCCCCGAGGGAAGAAATTCTCCGACCCAGGGAAGCAGGTACTGCAATGAAAGTCCACTTCAGGTTGTTCATCATCTGTTAAAACAGAGAAGGAACTGTAAGCACAGTAGGAATGATTGTTAATGTGTTTGTGTGTAAAATAAAAGTAGCACATAAATAAGAAATCTAAACGTCATGTAAAGGCAAAACACCTGGTAGAAATTAGGGGTGTTTTATAAATAAGGTCAATTATAGGTACATCAACTACAGTTTTAGAACACAAGTCCCAATAAGTATATATTTGTGATTTTAAAAGCAGGAAGAGTGTCACTGAATACAGCCTCCTCTCAAACTAACAAAGTCTTCTGCTAGGTAAGGCAGTGTGCCAGTGCTAGTTAAAATGAAGCAACTCAGAGACTCTAACTGACAGACCTTCAAATCTCTAATTCTTTTTAGAAGACATTTTTACTGTGCATGGTTTTCAAGAGCATTATAGCTCTCACATTGCACACTCCTAGAATGTCTTCTTAAGCTGAAAGAAAATGCAAGCGTAAGAAGAAGCAATCTCGTAGCTGAGTGTGATGCCTGTAATTCCAGCACGCAGGAGGCTGAGAGAAGAGAATATTGTATTCAAGGAAACCCTTGGCTCCATAGTGTTTGAGGCTGGCAAGGACTGCAGAAGACCCTGTCAAACCATCTAACTAACTAACTAACTAACTAACTAACTAACTAACTAACTAACTGACGTAACAACAACAACAACAACAACAACAACAACAAAAAACCAAACCAACTAAACAAAACAGCAACTACAAACCCCTCCACATTCTATTTTACAATTATAGTGTAGATACTTGCCATGGTACCCAGGGTGATTGCAGATCCTGGTTGAGGGAGCTGCTGTGTGTTCCTTGATAAACTCTTGTGTAGTATACAATATATTAACTTTCTAAAATATTTGCAAACAATCTTAGAAGAATATATTCTACATTAAAGAAACAAGAATGATATTTTTCAAAGTACAGATAATAAATGCCTTTAAATGCATGCAATAAATGTACCAGATAGACTTTTTAGACTGTACAGAGAGAGGCTAGAGAGACAGCTCAGCAGTTAAGAGCACTTTCTGCGATTGCAGAAGATCTGAATTTAGTCAGTTCCCAGATCTGTTATTGGGCACCTCATAATCACCTGTAACACCAACTCCAGGGATCTTATGCCCTCTACTGGCCTCTGCAGGCATCTGCACTCACATGGACACATACACATACACATGCACACACAAATAGGAACACACACACACAAACATGCACATACAAACATGCAAGCACACACATGTATGCACACACACAAACATGCACATGCACACACACCTGTATCTATACTCACACAGACACATGCAGATACATAAGTAACAAATTATTTTTAAAAAAAACCTTGCAGATACACTTACACAGACACATGTGCAGACATAAACACACTAAAAAAATAAATGATTTTTAAAAAAAGCCTTAGGATGAAACTAACAGCAACAACAACAAGAAGATGGAAATAAGTTACCCTTTGTCTTCCCTTCATGCTATGTAACAACGGAGAGCCACAATGTGCCCAGGATAGCACATTTGATCTCATAGATGCTAAATAAAGGAATAGAGTATAAATGTCACTTGTATAAAAATTATGTTGGTTTCATGACTTTAGAAATATTTAGTTTAGTTTGTGTGTGTATGTGCATATGTGTATGTGGAGTGTGTATTTGTGTTCTTGTACACGTGCATAAGTATGATACCTTTAGAGTCCAGAAGAGGGAAGAGGGAGTCAGATCCCTAAAGCTAGAATTACAGGCAGTTGTAAGTTCCCTAACATAGGTCCTGAGAACTGAGCCCAGGTCCACTACAAGAGGTGTCAGTGCTCTGAACCACTAAGCTACCCCTGCAGCTCTAGTCTTGTGATTTCTAAGCTTTTCCAGAATTCACCAGCATTTTTTTTGCTAGTCTAGTTTCCAACTGTATAGAAAACCATATTCAATTTCTTTCCCTGAAAAATGAAGTGATTCCCCATCATCACAGCCAGGAGGTGATAAATGGCAAAGACATTAAACTCTTAAGCATCCACATTCATAGTAACACTGTGTACTGAGAAGAGGTATGTTCACACCTGGAAAACCAGAGGGTGAAGTTAAGTAAGGACACAGGCTTTTGATTTAATAAACCAAGTGTGCTGTCGTTAAAAACAATGAAACCTTTTCCTTTGAGTCCTCTCTTTTGGATATAGGAAGTGGACCAAAATCAAGCTGGCAGACTTCATTCAGTCTACCTCTGGTCTGGAGTCCCTAACAGACACTGTGAAGACAGTGTTGGGAAAGAACTGATGCTCTAAATTTAAGTCATTTCAGTCTTTGTTGTGCTGTTTCCCAAAGTGCTCATTCCCTAAAGGACACGGTTCATATCAATCAAATCAAATCCAAAGAGGAACTGAGAGTGACCTGGCAATGTGGCAAAAACATTGGGTTCTGGGGTCTTATTAAGACACTGACTCAGCCATAAGACACTTGTTATCCATCTTATTATGAACACTCAATGACATGGTAGAGGAACTGATTTGTCATGAGACCAAGCTGGAGCCAGACTCAGCTGGCCTCCCTGAAGAGTTTTATTTTTTTCTGGATTAAGGTGAGTATGGTAACATCCAGGTGTGTGTGCAAGAGTGTGTGTGTGTGCATGTGTGAGTATGTGTATGTGTGTGTGGGTCAATGAACAATCTTGAGTGTTGGTCCCCAAGTAACTTCTGCTTTTTCTTTGAGACAGTTCTTCCATTGGGGACTTGACCCTTTAACTTGACCATGTAGGCCAGGCTAGCTAGCCAGTGAACCCCAGGGATTCCCCTGTCTCCCACTCTCATCTCTCCATCACTGAGAGTATAGGTGCACATTACACCTGGTTTTTGACATGGGTTCTACTGGTGGAACAAAGGTCCTCAGGCTTGAGGCAAGCACTAATAGGCTACGCCATCTTCCCAGCCCTTACGACACATTACTGAGACCTGAGCCGAGGACTAGGAAGCCTCTCTGTCAAGCACGCAGTCTTTCTATCTCACCTTTCCAGATGGTCACTCCACATCAGGGCTGAGGAGCCTGGGCAGGGCAAGGAGGAGGAGCTGGAAGCATAGTTGGTGTGGTCCCTGATCTGTGAACAGACAGAGAGGTCAGAGGACAGAGCTACTGACTTTCGCTCTCTTCATCAGATGATGTTCCCTCAAAAATGTTGGAAGAAAACCAAAGCTCACACATAGACACACACTGGTCATGAAAAAAAAGAAAAGAAGAAATATGCTTTAGATTGTCTTCCCAAGGCCATCACACTCCTACCGTCATGCTGAAAACTCAAGACTCACATTCCACTTCCTCCACGTCCACATCTGAAATGACTTCTAAATCTACATAGTGGCGACCTTAGCACTTCTTCAGCCCTGAGTCAAAATGCATGCCATACAATGTCTAGAGTCTGCTCCTTCCAGCTTATAATTTTTTATCACTTCTGATACTCTTAGGAAAAGACCAGAATTCTTAACTAGACATCAACAAACCCTGTTTAGTTTAGCCTCTAGCTGAAAGACTAGGCTCATTTTAAACTTCCCCTGCTCCAGTATCCTTAGCCTCCACTAGCTATCCTTGAGTGGTACGAATGGAGTCACCCTCTTTCCTCCCAGGGTCTCTGCACCTATTGGTTCTTCCCTGCTCCCACTATCTGGCTAACTCCTACTCATCATATAGATCTCAACTTGAAAACTTGCTTCTGCATGTACCGTGCAGGACTTCACCATTAATTAGTGCTTGCTGTTCATCTCTTTGGGAATTTATTGTTGTACAGCAATGGGATTTATGAGTATTTGTTTGGTTCTCTCTAAGGGAAAAAGTTCACACAGGAGGGAACTGTGGACTGTCTGCTTTTATTTGCTGCTGTGTCTATGACCTGCAGGTCATGACAGTAAGGGTTTATGGCATAAATGGTGCTGCTGAATTGGTCCCAAGTACCTACTCTTAATAGCAGTGCCAAAGTACAGCCTAATTCACTGGATGCGGCTGAGAAACTAAGAAAGAAAAAACTTCTCATGCTGAAAACATATTTCTCTTTAATTTTCATACAAGGAAAAGAAAAATAAAATATGAAATTGTTTTGCTGCCCAGAAAGTTGACTTATTCTCAGCAAAGTCATCAGGATGCGCTGGGGGCAGCACACCTGTGGGAAACACATGACATTGCTTAGCTTTTCAAGTGAACAGCTTGTCAAGTGAACATTCTAGTGGAGTGAAAGAAACTGGTGAGTTCAGGAAATGAGTGAGTTCATCAGGAAACTGTGTCTGGATACCTGTGATGTAACATGTCTTTCTTACAATTCCAGAGAAAACATATTAGTGATATTTTCCTCTCAAACACAACTCTGGGTTAGGGGTGACTTGGTAACAAATATGGTTTCCCAGTTCTTCTGCCAGGCCCTCAGAAACCCCTTTTATTCTTGTAGCTTAGGAAATCCCATCTGGCTGGGGTGGGTTCTGGCGCTAACCAGCCTCAAGGATCATTCTGATGCCAGTAGGCTAATGAATCCTTGTTTCATGATGTAAATACACTTGAGCTTGCCAAATTTGTTAGCTATGCGTTAGCAGTAGGCAAAGTTTCAGAATCTGGTATCAAACACAGAATAACACTGCTGTGTGGGACTGAGACATTATGGACCAGTCCCTGTCCATCCATTCAGGCCCACAACTCATGCATCAAACATTCACCTAACACAAGCCATGAACTTGGAACAATGAGGTGTTAGTGTGAGCTTGTCAGTTGGAACATGTGCATCTCCTTGCTTGGGAAAGAGAGCATTGGTGTGTTCATGAGTTAGGAAGAGTGGATAAAGGCTTTCACTTCCCAATTCTGCTCTGAACTACTACAGAAATAAGTCTGGTTATTGAAATGGCTCTATACTTGATTGATAGATGGTTTAACCCAATAATGGTTTCCTTGTGATAGCTTTTCATCCACATTTTTCTTTTCTCAAACACATCCTCTATACCATGTCTAAGACAATCACCAATAAGTTCTAAAGACCTTTGGGTTTTATTGCAACCAGATAGAACCTTAGGGCACCTAAGGTACCTAAAGTACCACCAAGTGGTTCCAGCATCCCTGTGGATCCTGCCTCTGAGCTCCATGCCATCCCTGCTCCACTCCCCATAAGGTGAGGCATGTGCAGGAACAGGAAGGAATCTGTAAAAGAAGCAAGCCATCAGCCAGCACCAGATGTACCCTTTGGCAAGCTTTGCTTAGCTGGGAATGAGAGGGCTGCCATTGGATAGATGGGGCACTCTTGGAAGGGTGTCCTGTGAAAAACAGATTTCTCTTACCTGTGATCCATTTCCCTTAGCTAGGGGATAAGCTTTTAGACTGTGTTGAGATGCAGTATTTAAAAGTTCATTGGCACTTGGGAGGCAGAGGCAGGCAAAGGCAGGAGACTGGAAGTGTATGGTCAGCCTGGAACTTATTTAGGGTAGAGGGAATGGTAGGTGGAAACTCCCTCTTAAGCCTACCCCACATCCATGGCTCCAGACTCTTGATTTTAGTATCATTTAGTGTTTAGCTTCTCAATGCCTCCTGTAGCACCTCCAAAATGGTATGGGCAGCTGCAAATGGGCCTCTCAGACACTCAGCTCTCCACCCGGCTTTGGGTAAGCTCATAGGATGGCCAAGTGTTTCCACACCAGCAAATGTAATTTATCTACCCATTTCTCTCTGAGTATAAGAGCCCAAAGTTTTCAGTTAAAAGTGTACCTTACCACTTATTTGAAAGCAATATTTTTAGACATTTCTAGAAATTTTCTGGAAGAGTTTTATGGATATCTTATATACAACACATCATTTGCAAATAGGGAAAAACTGTAACTCACGAAGACATATCAAGGGCAGTTTTTAAGAATCTAGGTGAAATACCGAATGCTATCTACCCAAGGTCAGGTTCCTTATCACAACTGTGCTCACATACCAATCGCTTGCTAACACCTTCACACAGCCAGACCTGAATCTGCTCTGTGGGTGTCCTGTGAACCCTTCAGCTGCTGGAGCTTTGACTGAGCGTGACTGATCCCTCTGTGTATGAGGTGCTGTAGTTAGAGAGCTCTATCCGAGCATTCATCAGTTAACTGACTTATTCCATCTGCTTTCCTATTCCTGGCATGTCACGGCCAGGACAGTCTACACCAAGGCCAGTACAAACATTAGCTTCATGTTCTTAAGAGCTCTGAGAGGGAACTTCTGAAATTCTCTTCTATTATCTCTAGTCACCTGTGTTCTTATTACATAGAATAAGAACATCTTATTCTATGTAATAGAATCATCTGCCTCCTGTTCACTGGCTTCTTTCAACCCATTTTGAATATAACTTACACTCTTTGATTCCTTCCTTAAAAAGCAACCATAATTATAAATTATCTCTCTCCTGACAAACACTGTTGTAAACATCTTACCAAGACTAATTCACTGAATTATAACCATCTTCCTGTGACATGGGAGGAAACTGAGAGACAGAAAAGTAGCCCAGGATCACATACAAAATATGACAGATCTTAGCTCAAAACACACAAGTGTAATGATACATTACCAACTTTTAGCTGATATTCCCTGCATACATTGCTTCCTCTCATGCTCATTGCTGAATTTCACTCAACATTAATAAAAATTATTCTGTTAGTAACTTTCAGTATTTGTTGCCACTACTGGTACTGCAGTTGTTAAGGAAAGCATATCTGTACAATAAATCAATCTCTAAAGTATATAAACTTGGCCTTTCCTTTCTGTATAAAAAGAACAAAACCTTATTATCTGGAATGAACACGTTGTTCTGATGAGGGATGGAGTAAATTTGTTTTCATGATACTAAAAGATAAATTAGTCATTTGGTCAATTAATAATTAATAACTAAACATACATGATAGAGATGAAATTGAAGGGATATTTGGGGATGTTAAAATGGAAATCTAAACCCCTCAAAGCCAGTGGCTTTTCATAATCCAGGCAATGATATGTAGACTATACTGCCTGATTTCTCCTTTGAAGAATTTTAATATGGTAGAAAGTCAATTGGAATAACAGGAAACAGTATAAAGGGGATCTAATTGCAGGAAAAGACAGCATGAAAAAGTCTGACCTTACCTAGTGTAGAAACTCACAGCTCATCTGAGGGTGGGTCAGCTCTTAGGTACAGGGCCAACCACTCACAACAAGGTGGTAATCTTGTGAATACACAAAACTGCCCTTTTTAAAGCTAGAAGGAGACTTGGGGATCATGGAATCTAACTAAATTTACACATGGGGATGTGAAGCCAAGTTGTTTTTATGGTAACAAAGCTGGATTTTGGTAACATTTTGTCTGGAATCCAGTTTCCCTGTTTTTGTCCCACATGAGACCCAAGAATAGATCAGCAGATTTCATCTACTTATAAACAGCCAAGAGCATAAGCTATTCAAAAAAAGAAAGAAAGGAGATAGGAAGGAAGGGGAGGGAAGGAGAGGGGAGGGGAGAAGAGAAGATGAGAGAAGAAGAGAGGGGAGGAAAGGTGAGAGGAGAGGAGGAGAGAGGAGGGAAGGAGAGGGGAGGGGAGAGAGAGAGGGGAGGAGAGTGGAGAAGGACTGGAGGGAGAAATAATGAGAACTACTGACCAGAATAAAAGCTCACAAGGGACTTGGCCAGTGCTGCTGTCATGCTGTCATGAGCCCCAGATGTCCATGTGTGTTTATTGATGTCTTCTGAGTGTCTAGCCTCTAGCCTAGAGCAGCCTAATTACCCCAGGGTATTTGAATGAGTGATCTTGTGTTTTCACACAGTATCTGTAAGTAGAGATTAGCTCTACTCGTAGGCAAATGTTAATCTTGATGTTTCCATGAAGTAAGTAACTTGCTCAAATCTAGATCATGACCCACATCTGGGTTCTCTTGTGTTTGAGTTGATAAATTTTTCTAGAGTAAGGCTAGAACAGCGAGCCACCTCACCCTAGGGACAGGCACTCAGCTGTTTTGTTGACTCAGTATAGTCCTTTTGGCCTACCCTTCATCAGGTCCCCTTCCAGCTCCTCAGAGCTTCCTGGCTCCTTCCTGTTCTTCCAAATCACTCTGAGAATGAGGAAGAGGTCCTTCATGGCCCTGGCTGCTGCAAGCCTGAGGCAGTTGCAGGTGGATTAGCTTCTGTCCTTTATGTCTGGGGGCTCAGAGCCTCTTCTCTCCATGCAGGTTGGGGGCTGTGGCACTTTTACTTGAACCTGGGTGTTTTCTGTGCTTTCCCAGAATACTGACATGTATTCTAAGCAGAATAAATCTTCATCACACTGCTCTCCTTATGTTAATATAGGCTCACAAGGCCTTGACAGCTTAGACATACATATAAAAGTGACTGAGGAGATTTTGGGTTTCCTGGGATATAGAAAGAATGTTTGAGGAGAGCTGTAGAGGAAAGGCTATGTTCTTAAAGGCACAGCAGCAGGTCTGAGCCAACACGGCCTGCCACAGCATTTCTCTCTGTGCTAAGATTGAGTAGTGCCTGGAGAACACAATACCCCCTCTTTTCCTGTGTGCCCAAGCCTTTCACACACATTGAGGGTCACTGTAGTAGTTGCATGTCAAAAGCCTGAGAAGGAAGAATGTGCAGGGTGAAATCAATTTCCCAGTAGGAGGATCCTCCTGGAAGACAGCCTGAAAAGGCTGAGAAAAAGAGCCCTCACCTCTCAACCTCTGTGGTAACACCTGGACCATCTCACTACAGGCCCCAAGGAACCTGAGAGCTGAGCATGGCCCTCATCTCTGGCTGATCTTCACTTCACATTATGAAGTGAGAAACTTGGTGTTTTCCTTTAAAACCCTGACATCATCACAGAAAGTAAAGGGGGCTGCTTGTGAGTGCAAGGTGTGAGGAGATGCATGGGGGGGCTGTCCAGAGGCAGGGCTTCAGATAATTCAGTGCTTCTCTATGAAGGAGTTAACAGTGCTTCCCACAGAGTTTGATAAAAACTCTTTAGATGCCGTGCTTCCACACAGCCAGTCATCTCTGTACTGCTGTGGGCTTTCATTTCCTCTTTAAGTGGTTATTTTCCAGGAGGATTGCACGCTTTATTTGAACATTGCATCATTTAAAATCCATATTGTGAAATAAAAGTCATAACAATGAAAATCCATATTCCAAGTGGTTAGCCTTGAAGTTATAGTCATACAAGTGACTCTAAACAGACTGAGTAGGTTATGCTTACATATTCAGCTGCATATATTCACACCTATATATTCAATAATAACAGTTAAAGAAAAAGGCCAGGATTTCAAGAGAGAGCAAGGAGGGGAACATAGGAAGGATTAGAGGGAAGAAAGGGGAAATTATATTTTAATTAAAAAATAATAAAACTTTAAGACACTATCTAAAGCAAACCTCTATAATATAATAATCTAAATTTAACAATAATTTTTGAATGAACCAATGTTAAAACATTACCTTAATTTTAAAAACATCAACAAGCAAAATACAAGGAAAAAAAAAACAAATCCATATCCCAACCATCAAGTTGAAATGATTCTTATTGTTTTAAATATTTATTTATGTGTGTATGTGTGTGTGTACCTAAGCATATGTCTGTGTATCATATATGTATGTGTACCAAACTATATGTTTGTGCATCATGTCTGTGTATATGTGTGCACATAAGTATGTCTGTGCATCCTATGTGTGCATGTGTGTGTACACCCAAGTATATATTTGTGCATCATGTGTCTGCCCATGAAGGCCACAAAGCATCATATCTTCTGGAACTGGATTTATAGGTGTGAAATGCCATACAGTTCCCAAGAACAGAAGCTGTGTCCTCTGCAGGAGCAGTGCTCTTAGCTGCTGAGCCATTTCTTCAGCATTAATTCTAAAAGAAGGAAAGAAAGAAAAAAAGAAACACACATACATACAGACACACATACAAACACATGCATACACACACATGTATACATACACGCACATACAAACACACACACAAACATACACACACTGCTAGAGAATCTCCTTCCTTAACCACAGCACTTTTCAGTTCCTCCTTTATCATCCCTGCACAATCATGTGGACACAGGTTCCTTCAGAACATGGTTTTCTTGCCTCTGGTCTTTGTTTCAGTGCCCACATCTGGTCCATGTGTAAGAAAGCCAGCAAGCAGTGTTTTCTCTATGGTTCCCACCTGACTCCTCTCAGTGATTGACTGTGATCCAGAAGTTGGAGCCAAAGAAACATTTTCCTCCTCAAACTGCTACTTGGGGGATGTTTCTTCATGATAACATGGAGAAACTAGCCCACTCTGTGTGATTGTGGGTTAGACTGGAAGGACTAGTGTGTCTGAATTGCTTAGAACAGAACTGACAGTGTGCTCAGGACTCAGGAGTAAGGAACTCCCTTTCAGCTATGTTGGATATGATATTTGTTACCTTGTCTGCAATTCCAGGCCCCTGTAAGGGAATGTCCATAACTATGACCTCTGCTGAAGACATACCCTTGGATCTCTCTGCACACATTTTGTATAAGTATTCTGTCCATTGAAGTCCAATCTGTCTGTGAAGATATGCACACTGAAGTCATAGATTAGCCTGTGATCTGTGGTCTTGCCAATCAAGGAGCAAACTGTTGATTTGATGGTTCATATTGATTGTCAACTTGAACAAAGAAACGAACCTCTGTCAGATCTATGGGGGAGTTTCTAGATCAGGTAAAATAAGGCAGGGAGAACCATCTTGGCTGTGAGTGGCATCATCCATGAGCCACTCAGTCATGGGGTACAGGAATGAATGTTAACAACAAAGCAAGCTGAGCACCATTGCTCACCTCTTCCTGTCCCCTGACTATACATGCAGTGTGAACTCACATTCCTCACACTTTTATTTTGACACAACTTTTCTGCCATGGTAGATTATTTCTTTGAATTGTGAGCCCAAATAAATTCTGTATTGCTTAAGCTGTTTATGTCAGCCACTTTTTCACAACAAGAAGGCAAGAAACTAACATGGCCAAAATTTCCTCTGTAGAGGATCTGAGCCTGGAAGATAGTGACATGGTTTGGATGTAAGTGTCCCCTTGGAGCTCAGCTGTTGAACCCTTGGTTCCAGCATTGGTTCTGGAAGGCTGATGAACCTTCAAAAGGGAGGGCACAGATGGCACAGGGAAGTCATAGAAGAAGGCATCTTAAGGTTTCTCAGTCTGCTTCCTGGCTCACCCAGTTGTAAGGAGTCCCAGCCACGGGTTCTGCTGCTATGACATCCAGCATATTTTCCCCACCTTACCCATAATGCACCAGGACTCTCAAATGATGCTTGAGCTCATATCAATCCTTCTTCCTATGAGCTTCTTTCTAGCAGATTTTTTTTTCTCACAAAAACAAGAGAAGTAACTAATGACAGTGACAGGAGACTCAGGGCCTAACTATCAACTTTATTGTTTACTTTTCTTGACAAACAGGGAAGTAGTGAACTCAGGCCAGAACTGTGAACTTGTTCCAGTCAGCCCTACAGCACTATATCTGAAAGTAGGCCCTAGGTCCAGCCTTCCAAAACAGGGCCACCAAGTGGGAACCAGTTCTTCAAACATATGAGCTTGTGGGGATATTTCATATCAATAACATTCATCTAAATGGAAAAATATTTTTAAAAGAAAATAAACACTTTGTAAAATAGCTTAAAAAGAAGTTGTACAGATTACAGTTGGAAAGGTTTGGTGACAACAAAAATACCCCCATATCTTTATATACAAATACATGAAATATATTAGAAAAATTGTTTTCTGAGCTTGGTAAAAATACTGTCCCTAACACTAAAATCTATTTTTCTGCTAAAGGAACATAGCAATAAGATGACTCCTAAAGGCATTTTGCTTTATCCATAGATCGGCATCTTACTTAGAGATAACCAGAGAGGCTCCCTCCTATAGTAGATGGGAATTAATACAGAGACCCACAACTGGATAATTTGAGAGACTTGGCTCATTTGGCCCTAAGTGGGATGTCTTCATCAAAGTTCTTCCCTCATGGATCAAAAGAGGAAGCAGAAAGACTGTAAGAGCCAGAAACTATGGATTACACCAACGACCTTCCATACACCACAGGACCAATATGTAAATGAAATCATAAAGAGACTGTGGCAGCACACAGGGCCTGCACAGGTTCAAGCCGCATGGGGTCCTAGGACTGAGAGGAGGAAGTGAACACTATCTTCCATGCCTACCCAAGAACCTATCTCCAATTGATAACTGCTTGCAAAGGAAAAACTTAATTCTCTTCAATGGAGTATCACTGAGTATATAAAACATACTTAAGAGTTGGCCTCCTGCCCAGCCATAAATGGGCAACACAAAAACACAAAATAAACTATGTTTGTTTGTTGTTTTTTGTTTTGTTTTGGTTCTTTGTGGTTTTTGTTTTTTTCAAGCCAGGGCTTCTCTGTCTGTTCTGGCACTCGCTTTGTAGACCAGGCTGGCCTTGAACTCACAGAGATCTACCTGCCTCTGCTTCCCAAGTGCTGGGATACTGGGTGTGGACCACCACTAATAGGCTGAACTCAATGGTATTTTTATATTTTTTGTCTTATAGTACTTTTGTCTTTGATTGATTGTTTGTTTAATTTTGTTTTATTGGCATTTTGCTTTTATGTTTTCCTTTTTTGTTTTTATGGTTTATTATTTTAGTTACTTGTTTTATTTATTTAAATTTTGTTTTGTTTTCTTGCTTGTTTGTCTAAATAGAAAAAGAAAAGGCATGGAGTTGAGTGGTGGGGGGGAGAAACCTTGATCAGAATATATTATATGAAAATTTTTTTTCAGTTAAAAAATTTACCATTCTCTGCTCTTGCACATGCAAACCCTTTTTGATTGTAACTGGATGGAAATGAAACAGGGAATGCAGCCGTGTGGCAGAGCAGAGCTTGCAGAAGACCTGCTCATGCTGCTCATGCTTAGAGGAGGAGATAAAGTAGAGAGAGAGGCAGGGGATGATGTCATCCATCCAGCATGGCTGCCACGACTCCAAACTATGTGTGTGAGTGTGAGTGTGTGTGTGTGTGTGTGTGTGTGTGTGTGTGTGTGTGTGTATGTACCAACTATACATATGTGTGTAGGAGGTAAGACAGGGACTCCAAAGAGCAGGAAGAAAGGGTCTAAGCCATTAAGGAGACGCAGTGGTGATGCTATGCTCTGCACAACAAGCTTTAAAACACACATTTTAAAATTTCTATACCTAAAATCACACTAATTTACAACTAGTGTTGTCATAGTCATAATAAACCTTAAGTTGTGGACAATACATGCCATTACCCCCTCCCCCAATTAGCAGTAAAGGAAAAAGGATGTCATTGAGGCTTTTAAAAAAATCTAGGATTGCCCCTATAATTATGTGGACACGAACCCCCTTCTCCAATCAAATGTGTTACAAAGATGATCAGAAAGAAATCCGAACCACTGCCCCAAATGACAAATTTAAAAAAGGCCTCCCTAATTCCAAATAAGGTAGGAATGTAGATATAAAGTCAAATTAAGTCTGACAGAAGGTATATGCTCTGCTTTTCTTTTCTTTTTTTTTTTTTAATAACTTGTCATGGAAGAGTGATTGAGGATCTCCTTGCAATTTCCTATGGAAACAGATCAGGAAATTCAGCTCAGACAAAAAGCAAATAACCAAAGGCTGTCTCACTTATCTCCAGTCAGTAGCTGAGAGGTTCAAGGAAGATTAAAGACTGCCATGGATGTGGTAATGTGTGTGAGCCATGGATCTCATGATAAATCAGTCCTTGTCATTTCTAGATCAGAGCAGGTTTGTTTAATACTCTGCACTTCTTAATGCTAGCTGGGAGGGGGTGAGGGGGCATCAAGTCCTCATGCAGGTGGTTGCTGTCTGCAAAGCATCTGTACCAAAGTGACTCCCCATAACTCCCACTGTGTATCATAATCAACCACAGCCATTCAACAACCAGATTAGGTTGTCTCCACTCCAGACAATGTGTGAGACCCATCAGATGCTCTCCTTTATGTATGAGACAAATACTTCAGCCTAATATTGAAGGTCACCTCAATCAGCTCTTGTATAAGATGCTGTCCAGGCAGTAAAAAGATCTTGACTCAAGAACAATGAAATTGCTATAAATTGTACATGATTTAAAGTGACCACTATGAGTTAAAGGATTATGATGAGTCTAAACTCAGTGTATACCCATTTTTTAGGGTGATAGGATCAGCCAAAAAAAAAAAAATGGCTAAAACAACATGAGTTCTAGCATGGACAGATATCTGGAATTTGAGCCAGAAAAGAAATGTTTTGAAGACAAAACAATGCAGTAAAATCATTATTGCCTGGCATTTTTTTAGTCTGAAAGTCACAATAACTATAACTCTAAGGCAAAGTATGAACAGATCCCCTGACAGTAAATAAGTCTCACAGAGAACAGACAGCACAATGCCTCTCAACCCCAGCACAGTATGTAAGGCTTGTGGCTCCTAGCAGCTGTTCTCCCCTTCCTTGTAAAAAAAATGAGACTATTGCTAGCTAAGTACCAACTAATACATTGTATTCCCTGCTCTCTCTGTGTTAGGTGTGGCATGTGATGAAATGCTTGCCAATCATATGTAAGCAGAAGAGACGAGACTTCTGCAGAGTCTTAAGGAAGAGAGTTTCCTTTCTTTACTTCCTCTTCCCCACCAGAAAGTAGACTGATGGCCAGCACTCAGGTAGTTGTATTGGACCAAGAGGGAGTGAAAGAGAATGACCGATGAAATAGCTTTCATCTCTGATGACCAAGGGGATGGCCAGAACAGCCCTGGGCTACCTGCAAAGCATTTATTTATGTAACAGGGAAATATCCTTTCAGCCATTCTTTCTACACATCGTTTTGTAATTCTGTAGAGAAGTTTTGTTTATAGAATATGTGAGTTCTTGAGAATAGTGTATCGGTTACCATCTAGACTCTGATACTATGATTGGCAATGAGCAGTTGTCTAATACAATCTTTTTATTACAATGAAAAATTATTAGCTGATTAAAAAAAACTACTTGGTTGAAATATGTATGTGACAATGATTGAAATCTAAATGCCAGACATAACAAATTTCTTTTTTTTCACATTTTTATTAAATATTTTCTTCATTTACATTTCAAGTGCTATCCCATAAGTCCTCTATACCCTGATCCCCGCCCTGCTCCCCCACCCACCAACTCCCACTTCTTGGCCCTGGCATTCCCCTGTACTGGGGCATATAAACATTGCTAGACCAAAGGGCCTTTCGTCCCAATAATGGCCAACTAGGCCATCTTCTAATACATATGCAGCTAGAGACATGAGCACTGGGGCTTCTGATTAGTTCATATTGTTGTTCCATCTATAGGGTTGCAGACCCCTACAGCTCTTGGGTACTCTCTCTAGCTCCTACGTTGGGGACCCTGTGTTCTATCCTATAGATGACTGTGAGCATCCACTTCTGTATTTGTCAGCGACTGTCAAAGCTTCCCAGGAGACAGCTATATCAGGGTCCTTTCAGCAATATCCTGCTGGCGTATGTAGTAGTGTCTGCATTTGGTGGCTGATTATGTGATGGACCACCTGGGTGGGGCATTCTCTGGATGGTCCATCCTTTCATCTTAGCTCCATACTTGGTTGAAATATGTATGTGACAGTGATTGAAATCTAAATGCCAGACATAACAAATTTCTTACAACCCAGAATCAAACATCCAGGCATCTCACAGAACAGAATTCATTTTGTAGCACTGAATAATTATCAACTGCTATTAGAATGTTATAGATCTACAAAGTATTGAAGGACATTCTGTTGCTAGTGAATGGACCTGAATTACTGAAACCATTGATAGGTTCCACCCACAGCTGGTCAATGGGGAGCTGATGAGAACATATATCTTTATCCCTGAAGAGTGTGCTTATAGCAGAATAAAATACTATGTGACTCCCCTCTACAAACAGTGAAGGTAAGAAAAAAATCTATCTCAAAGTGAAATAGAATATTGCGGTCTATGATGGAGAACTCTGGTTGATTTCTAGGGCTCCCTTCCAACGTACCTAGGTAAACCAACTGCCTTGTGGTTATCTTAACCATGAAAGTCACCTGGCTTAAACTGTACTTAGCATCCTCTAGCTACACTCATACACATAGAGATACACACACAGACACACAATCACAGACATATACACAGGCACACACACACACACACACACACACATATGCAAAGACATAGATATATACACAGACACACAGAAGCGCACCTACAGATTCACATAGACAAGTATACATACACAGAGAGACACATAGATATATATAGATACATTAATAGACATCAAGGCACACAGACACAGACACACACACACACACACACACACACACACACACACACACACACCTCTCCAATAAGACTTAGGAAAACTCAACTCTAAAGAACATAAGCTATCTATAGTTCCTATAGATGGCTTGAACTCAATACTCTTACTTGGGGATCCCTACTGCCTCATCTGGCTGCAGAAATCTATGGACACACCTCAAAGCAAGATCCCAAAGTCTGCTTTCCTCTCCATACTGGAGTCCAGTAGAAAAGACCTAAAGTCTTCAGAAAAGAAGTGAGCCTTCTCACCTAAGCAAGGTACCTTGTTTCATTTTTTTCATCAGTTTTTGGTTAGAACTCAGATACTGAAGGAATAATTTAAAACTTTACCCTGCACAGTAGGTTAGCTTTGCTTGTCCTTATTTGCAAAGGCATATCGGCAAAGGTCCTCTAAAATTAAATCCTTCTCTCTCCTAACACTGAAGGTGGATCTGAGCTCTGGATATACTTTTTCTTCCCCTACCAAATATTCTTTAAGAACCCCACTCTTCCTTTCTTCAGATGGAACACACATCTTTTTTTTTTTTTTTTGAAGATTCACAAGGTTACTCAAGGCTTTCTCTTCTTTCTTTCTTTCTTTCTTTCTTTCTTTCTTTCTTTCTTTTCTTTCTTTCTCTCTCTCTCTCTCTTTCTTTCTTTTGTACCTACATTTTCAACTTTTATTTTTTTAATTAGATATTTTCTTTATTTACATTTCAAATGCTATCCTGAAAGTTCCCTATACCCTTCCCCTGCCCTGCTCCCGTACCCACCCACTCCCACATCTTGGCCCTGGCATTCCCCTGTACTGGTGCATATAAAGTTTGTAAGACCAAGGGGTCTCTCTTCCCAATGATGGCCGACTAGGCCATCTTCTGCTACATATTCATCTAGAGACATGAGCTCTGGGGTACTGGTTAGTTCATATTGTTCCACCTAAAGGGTTGTAGACCCCTTCAACTCCTTGGGTTATTTCTCTAGCTCCTCCATTGGGGGCCCTGTGTTCCATCCTATAGATGACAATGAGAATCCCCTTCTGTATTTGTCAGGCACTAGCATAGCCTCACTCGAGATAGTTATATCAGTGTCCTTTCAGCAAAATCTTGCTGGCATATGCAATAATGTCTGGGTTTGGTGGCTGATTATGGGATGGATCCCCAGGTGGGGTAGTCTCTGGATGGTCTATCCTTTCTTCTTAGCTCCAATCTTTGTCTCTGTAACTCCTTTCATGGGTGTTTTGTTCTCTATTCTAAGAAGGAATGAAGTATCCATACTTTGGTCTTCGTTCTTGATTTTCTTGTGTTTTGCAAATTTTATCTTGGTTGTTCTAAGTTTCTGGGCTAATATCCACTTATAAGTGAGTGCATATCAAGTGACTTCTTTTGTGGAACACACATCTTGAATTTACTTGGTTTCTCGTATCATTTTTGTACCTTTGTCTTTCTCCTATTAACTTCCCCTCATGGTCTGTCAGGGAAGAAAGGGAAGTCTGCAATGTAACGTGTCAGCAGAGGACGGTGAAGACTATATGGCAGTTGAAGAGCAGGGAGACCCCTGTGCTATACCTGTTTTCTGAAGAATCCACAATGTGTTGAAGAGTGAACTGGTCTTGAACAGAAATCCACATTTTGTACAGTTAGCAGCCATGTCAAAGGTAAGGCATGCAGGAAAGCCTGTGGCTCTGAGGCCTAGAGGGCTTGTTCAGGTGGCTCCCAGGCTTTGAAGCCTGTATACTTTACAGAGCAATAAGAGGGAGATGGTGTGAAGCCCAGCGTGAACCGGATCCATGAATAAAGAACCAGAAACCCACAAGAGCCACTATGGGCAGAAGCAGGAAACACCTCGGAAGTGTCCGCCTATCACAACCTTGCCTCGAGGGTGGTTTCATAAAAGGGTCCAGGAAGGGAAATTATTTCTCAGCCTCCGACTTCACACCTGGACCATGGAGTGGGTGGGGAGCAAGGGTATGGAGCCCAGGGCTCAGTAGACAGTGACAATGTAACTCACCACAGCTCCAGCTCACCACAGCCACCCCCTCTTCTGGCCTTGGTACACTCCTCTCAGAGATCCGCTTCTCAGCTGAGGCTCTTTTAGGGACACACAGTCCTGACAGGAATGTTTTCCCCTTACCTTACCTCAGAAATGTGACATGAGGATGTGAGCATGGCTGTGCTCAGTGAGCTGAACTTGTTTAATCTTAACTGTCACTGATGGTGCTGTGAGCAGGACTTAAAGAAGTTCCAGGCTACAGCCATGCTATGGGGAGTCACTACTTGTTGAAATAGGCTATGACTCTTCCTATAGTAACTTTGTAAACTCTATTTTTTTTCCTGCTAGGCACCCCAGATATTCTTGTACTTACTGATGTGCAACACTATGTGTGATTCTTCAACTATGTGAATTTTTCTAAAGCTGCTAAGTGTTTCTACTTTAGAGCCTTCATGAATATAGAGGCTGGGGTTGTGGGGAGGAGAGGAGACAGGCCAGGCCAGACTACCAAACTTAAAGATGTGGTTTGTTAAAGGTCTAGAGGGAGTTGAGTGAGAGGCAGGTCCAGCTGTGGAATGCATGTGGGGGTAGTAAGAAACCATCACAGACACAACTGAGGGGCTGAGAACAGAGGGGAGAGCCACTGACTTTGAACCAGCAGAAGGAAAAAGCTAGTAGTCTAAGCACTGCAAACCTAGGACTTCATGAAAGAGGAAGAAGTCTCTAGTTAAGGGGAATATGTAAACTGAGGAACTTGATACAGAGCTATGAACATCCAGTTTGTCAGGATTCCAAAGAGGCTGAGACCCCAGCTTCTGGACACCAGGAACAGGAGATTAAGCCTAACTCCTGCTATCTTTGGATAAAGTCAAACAGTCCTGTTTGGGACATAATGAAAATACCAGAGGCTTTTCAGGGAACTACAATCTCTGCTTTCCAAGTGAGAAAATCAGGCTTTAGTAGGATGAGACATTCCCTCTAGCAAATAGGGAGAGGGCAATTGAGCAGACTCTGACTCAAACACCGAACCCACTCTTGGTGTTATTTTCCCTTATAGCCTATTTATTTTAATGAATAAGTAACAATTTTATATATTTATAGTATATTCAGCAGGTTGATATATTAGTCTTCCTCTTTGTAAAAATTAAAATATTTTTTCTATCTACCTAAAACATCTGATAAAACAAAATTACAGATGTCTAAATGACTCAACAACTATGAGTTCTGTGACTATAAATGACTAGCACACTGCTATTTTATTATT
>LR749577.1:1991683-2040050 GCA_902729485.2 Mus minutoides
CTGCTATTTTATTATTACCACAGTCCATAATTTCCTAATATTATTCCTGAAATTACCATGAAGGCATTTCTACAGTTGCATTGGTGTTATTTAGTGTGAATGTTTGCCATAAGGGATCAGGGTCTTACTGTGCATCCTACAAATATTATCACATTTTCTTTGAATATCTTGGGAAATATATCTGTTATTAATTATCTCTGACTTATAAACAGGAACAGATACCTGCCCATTTGCATTGCTTATATAGTCAGGAACCAGACCTCATAGCTTTCATGCCTAGTGCTATAAATGCTGCTGGAGGAAAATCAGCAGCAACTTTATCCAGATGTATACCCTGTAGCTAAAACAATGACTTCCCTGGTAAGATGTGTCCATGGGTGCACAAATATCACGGGAGTAAACAAATACATTCCGATCTGATTTAAGGCCCTCTCTGCAGAAACTATAAATCTGCCCAACAACCCATTTCTCAGGAGCTCACAAGCCCCAGGAATGAATCATTTTTATTCTGCTAAACAGACCTAACATCAAACTGCCCTTCAAATTACTATCTCTCTAGCCGTATATTAGTACAGACATTGTCAGTGGAGTTTCTTTGTGCAGTGGATGGTGGTTAACACAGAAATTCACAACTCTGAGTGCACAGAATCAGTGTCTATGGAATGCTAAGCTACAAAGTGGACATCTATACACAGACTCCTGCAAGGGTAAGAGACCATCTGGGAAGAAAGAGCAGAAAGATTATAAGAGTCAGAAGCATTGTTCTCATGAACTCCCAGCAGCTATGGTTGCCTGCATAAGACCTGTATAAGATCAACCTGGTAAACCTCCTAGCATAGACTGGGAAGAGTACCTACCCCTGCTGAACAGTGTGTGTGTGTGTGTGTGTGTGTGTGTGTGTGTGTGTGTGAGTGCATTTGTGCATGCGTGACATGAAGTCTGGAAGAAGCTAAAAGGTGATTGGTTATCTAAGAGGAATTAGAGGAAGTGCAGTGATTATGATCAAAATACATTGTGAGCATGAACAAAATCCTGAAATAGTTAAAAACATGTCATATATTTATTTATTTTGAAAAGCATTTCCTTGATCAAGGGGATTCAAATCAGATAGGAAGAAGTCAAAGTTGATATTTGCAGATGATATGATAGTATATATAAGTGTTCCCAAAAATTCTATCAGAGAATTCCTACAGTTGATAAACACCTTCAACAAAGTGGCTGGATACAAAATTAACTCAAAGAAATCTGTAGTCCTCCTTCATACAAATGACAAACTGACTGAGAAAGAAATTAGGGAAACAACACACTTTACAATAGCCATGAATAATATAAAATATCTTAGTGTAACTCTAACCAAGCAAGTAAAATATCAGCATAACAAGAACTTCAAGTCCCTGAAGAAAGCAATTGAAGAAGATATCAGAAGTTGGAAAGGTCTCCCATGCTCATGGATAGGTAGGATAGCATAGTGAAAATGGTTATCTTACCAAAAAGCACCTACAGATTCAATGCAATCTCCATCAAGATTAAAACAAATTTTTATAGACCTTGAAAAAGCATTTCTCAACTTCATATGTAAAAACAAAAGACCTAGGATATGGAAAAAAACAAAAGACCTAGGAGAGCCCAAATAATCCTGAACAGTAAAAGAACTTTGGGAGGAATCACCATTCCTGACCTCAAGCTGTACTACAGAGCAATAGTGATAAAAACTGCATGAGAGTAGTGGTGCAGAAACAGACACAATGTTCAATGGAATCAATTTGAAGACCTAGAAATAACCCACACATCCATGGACACTTGATTTTTTTTTATAAAGAAGCCAAAACCATACAATGGGAAAAGAAAGCATCTTCAACAAATTGTACTGGTCTAACTAGATTTCTACATGTAGAAGAGTGAAAATAGATCCATATTTATCACAACAGTCAACTCCAAGTGGATGAAAGATCTCAACATTAAACTGGATACACTAAATCTTATAGAAGAGAAAGTAGGAAATACCCTTGAACATATTGGCACAGGAGACAATTTTCTGAACAGAACACAAATGGCTCAGGTTCTCAGACCAACAATTGATAAAAGGGACCTCAATGAAACTAAAATGGTTCTATAAGGCAAAGAACAGCATCAATAGGACGAAACAGCAGGGTACAGATTGGGAAATGATCTTCACCAACTCTATGTCTGACAGAGAGCTGATATCCAAAATTTACAAAGAACTCAAGAAGTTAAACACTAACAACCCAAATAATCCAATTAAAAAATGGGCTACATTGCTAAACAGAGAATTCTCAACAGAGGACTATCTAAATGCAGAGAACACTTAAAGAAATGTTCAAAAACCTTAATCATCAGATAAATACAAATCAAAACAACTCTGAGGTTCCATCTTACATCCATTAGAATGGCTAAGATAAAAATCTCAAGAGGTAGAATATGCTGGCAAGGATGTGGAGCAAGGGGAACACTTCTCCATTGCTGGTGAGAGTGCAAACTTGCACAATAACTTTGCAAATCAATTTGGCAGTTTTGTAGAAAACCAGGAAGAGTTTTACCTTAAGACCCAGCTATTGAGTTTGCAGCCTGGAGACAGACAGAGGGGGCAGTGGACCCCTTCCTGTCCACACCACTCCAGCACCGGGAGAAGGGCCCAGGGGCTGTGCACTCGCCCAGGTTTCCTGCGGGACTCTCCTGGCGATCTTGGGACTACTGGTGAGGAGCACAACATCTGTTCCAGTCCAATCCTGTGGGACTTGAGTTGGCAGCTGGGAGATAGACAAGGGCCCAGGCCAGGGCAGCCAGTCCCTTCTGGTCTGCTCCAGTGCCTGGTCTCCTCGGGCAGAGATGGCAGGAGGCAAGTGTAAGAACAGAGGCAACAGAAACCAAGGGTACTTGGCATCACCGGATCCAAACTATCCCACCATGTCAAGTCCTAGATACAACATCACACCGGAAAAGCATGACATGGATCTAAAATCACTTGTCATGATGATGATGGAGGACTATAAGAAGGAGATACAAGAAAACACAGATAAACAACTTAGAGAGTTACAGGAAAAGAATACCAAACAGGTGATGGAATTGAACAAAACCATCCAGGACCTAAAAATGGAATTAGAAACAATAAAGAAAACCCAAAAGGAGACAACCCTGGAGATAGAAACCATAGGAAAAAAGCAGGAACCATAGATACGAGCATCAGCAACAGAATACAAGAGATTGAAGAGAAAATCTCAGGCACTGAAGACTCTATAGGGAGCATAGACACAACAATCAAAGAAAATGCTGAATGCAAAAAGATCCTAACACAAAATATCCAGGAAAACCAGGACACAATGAGAAGACCAAACTTAAGGATAATAGGAGTAGATGAGAATGAAGACCCTCAAACTAAAGGGCCAGCAAATATCTTCAACAAATTGTAGAAGAAAACTTTCCATACCTAAAGAATGAGATGCCCATAAACATACAAGAAGCCTACAGAACTCCAAATAGGCTGGACCAGAAAAGAAATTCCTCCTGATACATAATAATCAGAACAACAAACACACTAAATAAAGACAGAATATTAACAGCAGTAAGGGAAAAAGGTCAAGTAACATATAAAGGCAGGCCTATTAGAATTACTCCAGACTTCTCACCAGAGACTATGAAAGCCAGAAGATCATGGACAGACATTATACAGACACTAAGAGAACACAAATGCCAGCCCAGGCTACTATACCCAGCAAAACTCTCATTTACCATAGATGGAGAAACCAAAGTATTACATGACAAATTCAAATTCACACAATAACTTTCCACGAATCCAGCCCTTCAAAGGATAATAACAGAAAAACACCAATACAAGGACGGAAATTCTGCCCCAGAAAAAGCAAGAAAGTAATCCTTCAACAAACCTAAAAGAAGACAGCCACAAGAACAGAATCCCAACTCTAAAAACAAAAATGACAGGAAGCAACAATTACTGTTCCTTAATATCTCTTAATATCAATGTACTCAATTCCCCGATAAAAAGACATAGACTATCAGACTGGCTACACAAACAGGACCCAACGTTTTGCTGCTTACAGGAAACACACCTCAGGAAAAAAGACAGACACTACCTAAGAGTGAAGGGCTGGAAAACAATTTTCCAAGCAAACGGTCCGAAGAAAAAAGCTGGGGTAGCCATTCTAATATCGAATAAAATAGACTTTCAACCCAAAATTATCAAAAAGGACAAAGAGGGGCACTTCATACTCATCAAAGGCAAAATCATCCAAGAGGAACTCTCAATTCTGAATATCTATGCTCCAAATGCAAGGGCAGCCACCTTAGTAAAGCTCAAAACACACACTGCATCTCACACAATAATAGTGGGAGACTTCAACACCCCTCTCTCATCAATGGACATATCCTGGAAACAGAAACTAAACAGAGATTCAGTCAAACAAACAGAGGCTATGAAACAAATGGACTTAACAGATATCTACTGAATATTTCATCCTAAAACAAAAGAATATACCTTTTTCTAGGCACCTCATGGCACCTTCTCAAAAATTGACCACATAATTGGCCACAAAACAGGTCTCAACAGATTCAAAAATATTGAAATTGTCCCATGCATCCTATCAGATCATCATGGACTAAGGCTGTTCTTCAATAACAACATAAGTAGCAGAACACCATCATTCACTTGGAAACTGAACAACATTCTACTCAATGATACTTTGGTCAAGGAAGGAATAAAGAAAGAAATTAAAGACTTTCTAGAGTTTAATGAAAATGAAGCCACAACATACCTAAACTTATGGGACACAATTAAAACATTCCTAAGAGGTAAACTTATAGCTCTGAGCTCCTAAAAAAAAAAAAAAAAAAAAAAAAAAAAAAAAAAAAAAAAAAAAAAAAAAAAGGAGAGAGCATACACTAGTAGCTTGGCAGCACATCTACAAGCTCTAGAACAAATGGAAGCAAATTCACCTAAGAGGAGTAGACGGCAGGAAATAATCAAAGTCAGGGGTGAAATCAACCATGTGGAAACAAAAAAAACTATTCAAAGAATCAATCAAACTAGGAGCTGGTTCTTTGACAAAGTCAACAAGATAGATAAACCCTTAGCCAGACTCACTAGAGGGCACAGGGAAAGCATCCTAATTAACAAAATCAGAAATGAAAAGGGAGATATAACAACAGATCCTGTGGAAATTCAAAACACCATTAGATCCTTCTACAAAAGGTTATATTAAAAAAAATTGGAAAATCTAGAGGAAATGGATAACTTTCTAGACAGATACCAAGTACCAAAGTTTAATCAGATTAATGACCTAAACAGTCCTATATCTCCTAAAGAAATAGAAGCAGTCATTAATAGTCTCCCAACCAAAAAACGCCCAGGACCAGATGGGTTCAGTGCAGCGTTCTATCAGATCTTCAAGGAAGACCTAATTCCAGTTCTTCTCAAACTATTCAACAAAATAGAATCTGAAGGCACACTACCCAATTCATTTTATGAAGCAACAATTACTCTGATACCTAAACCTCATAGAGACGAAACAAAGATGGAGAACTTCAGACCAATTTCCCTTATGAATATCGATGCAAAAATACTCAACAAAATTCTCGCTAACCGAATTCAAGAACACATCAAAACGATCATCCATCATGACCAAGTAGGCTTCATCCCAGGAATGCAGGGATGGTTTAATATACGGAAATCCATCAACATAATACACTATATAAACAAACTCAAAGATAAAAACCACATGATCATCTCCTTAGATGCTGAGAAAGCATTTGACAAAATCCAACACCCATTCATGATAAAAGTCTTGGAAAGATCAAGAATTCAAGGCCCATACCTAAACATAATAAAAGCAATCTACAGCAAACCAGTGGCCAATATCAAACTAAATGGAGAGAAACTGGGAGCAATCCCACTAAAATCAGGGACTAGGCAAGGCTGCCCACTTTCTCCCTACCTATTCAATATAGTACTTGAAGTCCTAGCCAGAGCAATTTGACAACAAAAGGAAGTCAAGGAGATACAAATTGGAAAGGAAGAAGTCAAATTATCGCTATTTGCAGATGATATGACAGTTTATATAAGTGACCCCAAAAACTCCACCAGAGAATTCCTAAACCTGATAAACAGCTTCAGTGCAGTAGCTGGATATAGAATTAACTCAAACAAATCGATGGCCTTTCTCTATACAAAGGATAAATGGGCCGAGAAAGAGATCAGGGAAACATCACCCTTCACAATAGTCACTAACAATATAAAATATCTTAGTGTGACTCTTACGAAGGAAGTGAAAGATTTGTATGATAAGAACTTCAAGTCTCTGAAGAAAGAAATTGAGGAAGATCTCAGAAGATGGAAGGATCTCCCATGCTCATGGATTGGCAGAATCAATATAGTAAAAATGGCTATCTTGCCAAAAGCTCTCTACAGATTCAATGCAATCCCCATCAAAATTCCAACTCAATTCTTCAAGGATCTAGAAAAGACAATCAGCAAGTTCATCTGGAATAACAAAAAACCGAGACTAGCGAAAACTCTTCTCAACAATAAAAGAACCTCTGGTGGAATCGCCAGGCCTGACCTCAAGCTGTACTACAGAGCAATTGTAATAAAAACTGCATGGTACTGGTACAGCAACAGACAGGTAGATCAATGGAATAGGATTGAAGACCCAGAAATGAATCCACACACCTATGGTCACCTGATCTTTGACAAGGGAGCTAAAAACTATCCAGTGGAAAAAAGACAGCATTTCCAACAAATGGTGCTGGCACAACTGGCGGCTATCATGTAGAAGACTGGGAATTGAACCGTTCTTATCTCCTTGTACTAAGGTCAAGTCTAAGTGGTTTAAGGATCTCCACTTAAAACCAGAGACACTGAATCTTATAGAGGAGAAAGTGGGGGAAAGCATCGAAGATATGGGCACTGGGGAAAAATTCCTGAATAGATCAGCAAAGGCTTGTGCTGTAAGATCAAGAATTCACAAATGGGACCTCATAAAGTTGCAAAGCTTCTGTAAGGCAAAAGATACTGTCAACAAGACAAAAGGGCCACCATATTGGTAAAGTATCTTTACCAATCCTAAATCAGAAAGGGGGCTGATATCCAATATATATAAAGAACTCTAGAAGGTAGACACCAGAAAATCAAATATCCCCATTAAAAAGTGGGGCACAGAGTTAAACGACAAATTCTCAACTGAGGAATACCGAATGGCTGAGAAGCACATGAAAAAATGTTCAATATCTTTAATCATCAGGGAAATGCAAATCAAAACAACTCTGAGATTCCGCCTTACACCAGTAAGAATGGCTAAGGTAAAAATTTCATGTGACAACAGATGCTGGTGTGGATGTGGAGAAAGGGGAACACTCCTCCATTGTTGGTGAGAATGCAAGCTCGTTCAACCACTCTGGAAATCTGTCTGGCAGTTCCGCAGAAAATTGGACATAGTACTACCTGGAGATCCTGCAATACCTCTCCTGGGCATATGTCCAGAAGATGTTCCATCTGGTAATAAGGACACATGTTCCACCATGTTCATAGCAGCCTTATTCATAATAGCCAGAAGCTGGAAAGAGCCCAGATGTCCCTCAACAGAGGAATGGATACAGAAAATGTGGTACATTTACACAATGGAGTACTACTCAGCTACTAAAAACAATAAATATATGAAATTCCTAGGCAAATGGATTGATCTGGAGGGTATCATCCTAGGTGAAGTAACCCAATCACAAAAGAACTCACATAACATGTACTCACTGATAAGTGGATATTAGCCCAGAAACCTAAACTACCCAAGATACAACTTACTAAACACATGAAACTCAAGATGAATGAAGATCAAAATGTGGACACTTCGCCCCTTCCTAGAATTAAGAACAAAGTACACATTGAAGGAGTTCAGAGATCAAGTGAGGAGCTGAATCTAAAGGATGGACCAACCAGTGACTCCTGCAGCTGGGGATCCATTCCATAATTAGCCACCTAACATAGACACTATTGCATATGCCAGCAAGATAGTGCCTGATATAGCTGTCTCATGGGAGGCTATACCAGTGCCTGGCAAACACAGAAGTGGATGCTCTCAGTCAGCTATTAGATGGAACACAGGGTTCCCAAGGAAGGAGCTAGAGAAAGAACCCAAGGAGCTGAAGGCTTCTTCAACCCTATAGGTGAAAGAACAACATGAACTAACTAGTACCTCCATGTCTTCTATATAGAAGAAGATGGCCTAGTTGGCCATCACTGGGAAGAGAGGCCCTTTGGTCATGCAAACTTTATATGCCCCAGTACAGGGGAATGCCAGGGCCAATAGGGGGTAGTGGGTGGGGTGGGTAGGGGAGCAGGGTGGGGGATGGGGGAGGGTTTGGGGGATTTTTGGGAGAACATGTGAAATGTAAATGAAGAAAATATCTAATAAAAATGGAAAAAAAAGTTAGTGTAGGTATTTGAATAGTAGTCTGAATTAATTAGGAGTAATGTCATCTTCAATAAACAGAAACCTGATTAAAGCACACACACACAAAAAAAAAAGACCCAGCTATACCACTCCAGGGCATATACCCAAAAGATGCTCCAACATCCACATAGGCATTTGCTCAACTATATTCATAGCAGCTTTATACATAATAGCCAGAAGCTGAAAACCACCTAGATGCCCTTCAACTGAAGAGTGGACAAAGAAAATGTGGTACATCTACACAATGGAATATTATTCAGCTATGAAAAATCAACTAACTCCAGAGCTCCCAGGGACTAAACAACTAACCAATGAGTACACATGGTGGGACTCATGGCTCGAGTTGCATATGTAGTAGAGGATAGCCTTGTAGGTCATCAATGGGAGGAGAGGCCCTTGGTCCTGTGAAGGCTCCATGCCCCCATATAGGGGAATGCCAGGGCCAAAAGTAGCAGTGGGTAGGTTGGTGAGCAGGCTGTGGGGGAATATGGGGTTTTCAGAGGGGAAACCAGGAAAGGAGATCCCCAGGAAAGGGGGATAACATTTGAAATGTAAATAAAGAAAATATTTAATAAAAATAAAAATAAAAGAAATAGCTTTGCACAAAAAAAAGAAAGAAAAAGAAAGAAAGAAAAACCAAGACATCATGAATTTTTCAAACAAACAGATAGAACTTGAGAATATTATCCTAAGTGAGGTAGTCCAATCCCAAAAAGCAATGCATGGTATGTATTCACTTATAAGTTGAAAGAAGCTAAACAAAAAGAAAGGCACAAGTGAGGATGCTTGAATCTCACTTAGAAGGGGGAATAAATATTCATAAGAGGCAGATGGAAGGAGGGGGACTTGGAGGAAGGGGGATAAGGATGGAGAATTCAGGATCAGGTATAGGAGATGGCCAGATGGTCATGCAACTGAGGGGGGGGGGTTTGAGGAGTTGGGGGGCGTCTCTGGGATGAGAGACCTGGGATAAGAGAGTTGTCAGACAATCAAATGGGGGGAATCTTAGCTCTGACTCACAACATTGGAGATAGAACTTAAAGAGGCCACCTCCTGTAGCCAGGCAGGAACCCCAGTGGAGCAATAGAGACACCAACCCACCCACAAAACTTTCAACCCAAAATTGATCCTGTCTACCAGAAATTCAGGTATGGGGGATGAAACAGAGACTGAGGGAATGGCCAACTAATAACCAGCCCAACCTGAGACTCATATTATGGGCAAGCACCAATCCCTAACACTATTAACGATGTTCTGTTATGCTTGTAGACAGGAGCATGTTCTCTGAGAGACTCTACCCAGCAGCTGACTCAGACCAATACACTGCCAAAGAGTGGATGGAGCTTGAGGACTCTTATGGAAGAATAGGAGGAAGGACTGCAGGCCCCGAAGGGGATAGGAACTCCACAGGAAAACCAACAGAGTCAACTAACCTGCATCCCGTGGCTCTCAGAGTCTGAATCACCAACCAAAGAACATACACAGGCTGGACTTAGGACCCCACACTTATGTAGCAGATGTGCAGTTTGATCTTCAAGTGGATCCCAAACAATTGGATTGGAGGGGTATCCCAAAAGCCGTTGCATGTATGTGGGATATGTGCGTCTGTCTGGGCTGCCTTGTCTGACCTCAGTGGGAGAGGAAGTGCCTAGTCTAGCAGAGACTTGAAGTGCCAGAGTAGGGGGATTCCCAGGGAATCCCCACCTGCTCAGAGGAGGAAGGAAGGGGGATGGAGAAAAGATTGTTAGAGGGGGGTGACTGAGAGAGGAGGCAGCGAGTAGGATGTAAAGTGAGTAAGTAAAAAATAAACTTAAATGAAAAAAAAGAGAACCTCCTTCGGATGAATGTACTGATATACCAGCCCTTCTACATGTAACCTTGGCTTCCTTTGATGTGACCTCACAGAGTGCATGGTGTACTGAATGGAGATGCTGTCTTCAGGGAGTTTGTAGAGTCAGTACAGGTTTCAACACAAAACAGGCAACACCACCAGATTCTATGCTATAATGAGGTGCTGAATAGACAAGTAGAATGGCTCTTGAGGCTTGACTAATCAGAAAACTGTGGTCATTTTACTTCTCTTAGTATGATGACCACAGTTCAATTTCTGGGCTCACATGAAAGAGCTGGGTAGAATGCACTTTTATAGCTAGCACAGGGGAGGTAGAGAAGGGAGAGTCACCTCGATATCTATTCATCCATCCTAGCCAAATCAGTAAGATCCAATTCAAGTAAGATGCACCAGGGCACATGCACACCCAGAGAAAAAGAACAATTTTATTATTGATTTAGGAAATAAAGACAAGCTGGGCATGATGGCCCATGCTTTTAATCCCAGAACTTAGGAGGCAAAGGCAGGTGGATTTCTATGTGTTTGAAGCCACCTGGTCTACAAAGAGAGTTCCAGGACATCTAGGACTACACAGAGAAACTATGTTTCAAAGTGAAAAATCAAAAAACAAAAAACCAAAAAAAAAAAAAAAAACCCCAAGAATCAAGAACCAACTCTGATTATGTAAAAGTATCAGTTCCCCAAAGATCTAAATCAAATGATTCATTCATTGCTATATTTAATATCTAGATTTTTTTCTAGAACATAAAATATAAAAACACTTCATAGACTTGGTAATACTATGCAAAAATTTGGTGAGAGGTGTTCACAATGGGTTTATTCTATTAACTATATGAATAGTATACATAATAAAAATGAACAGTATAAATAATTAGATAAATTGGACTAATTCCATATCCTTATGGGCATTTTGTAGTGAAGAGAATCTGTCCCTGATATTATTATTGATCACAAGGTGTTCTCATTTAACTATTGGAAAATAATTATTGTGGCTCTTTAAATTTTTTTCTGTCCTTTTTGTATGAAACTACAAACTAGCTGGCTGAACATAGCCAGGATGCCAGTCTACCTTTGTGATATGGTCCTGGTACAATGAGTTTAGCATCACAAAGAGCAGTTACATCTCAGGGGGAAAAGATTGTTGAGAAGCACTGCTAAGTTCAACTTCTAAACTCTAATATATCTTTTTTGTTCGCACCAATTCATATTTGGTAGCCACTCTATAAATGGTTTGTTTCCTAGGATCCTGGCTCCCCTCTGGTAGCCAAGCATTTGTGGAACACAGACAGAGCCAAGCACCTTACTATGTCTTCAAGTGTGTGTGTCCTTCTATCTTGGGCCATATTTGCTTGACTTTTTTTTTTTTTCTTCTTTTTAAGTATCAGTTGAAACTCTCTCTGTAGCTACTTTCCATCCTTCACTGTATTGAAAAACACCTGATTACATGTGACATTCCTTTAATACACTGACACTCCATCTTGGTTGATGGATACGGTCAGGCTCAAGGAGAGACTTTCAAAGACCAGGTTTTCAAGGGACAGTGATGGTTCGTTCTGAGCAGCCTCATGTAATTTTCCTCTGCTCTGTGCTTTTCTCCATTGTTGAAATTTCACACTTGAATATATAGTGTAATTGTGATCAAAAGTACACACAAGGCTATTTATATTTTGGTGAAAGTATTTAAGCTGTAAATAAAATGTATAAAAACTGAGACTGTTTAAAAGAACCTAGTAATCTGAAGTCTGGAATGTGTGATGTAATCTTAAATCTGGCATGTGTGATGTAATCTTAAATCTGGCATGTGTGATGTAATCTTAAATCTGGCATGTGTGATGTAATCTTAAATCTGCCATGTGTGATGTAATCTTAAATCTGGAATGTGTGATGTAATCTTGAATCTGGCATGTGTGATGTAATCTTAAATCTGGAAAGCATAATGGCAAAGTTTAGTTCCCAGAGATGCAGCCTCACATTAACAATGTTCAGTAAAATATGTGGAGACTAAAGAAACCAATTTATCATGTATTTAATTGGTAATCCAAATGTACACAAATCAAATATCCCCACACATATCCCTTCTCTGTACAGCATTGAAACCATGGCAGAAATGGGGCCTTCAGGACCAAAGGATTGCTGGGAATCCAAATGCTAAGAGAAATGTCATTGTTTCTGTCCCAGGCAAACACATTTAATAACCTTTTGTTTTTCTCAAATATAGTATGTTTCAAAATTCCTTTGATAGTTCTATTTGCTAATTACTCCATGATAAAAATATATGAAAATGATCTTATGTACATATAAAATATTGCTTTGCCTGGATCTTGATAGGTCTGTTGGTGATTTTATACCTGAAATAATGGTGATAAATACTTTATGAAAAAACATACCTGATTCCATGTGACATTCCTTTAATGTTGGCCTGTGTGCCAACAGATTTGCCTCTCCAAAAATACTCACAATCCACATAAACTAGAATTCATGAATCTAGTGTCCTTTGGCAGAAGATGGCAGTGAAGGAGCAGGCATGCCATGCCAGTATGTACTGGCTAATGCTGAGAAAAGTTCACACTGATGTGTCTCAGATAGGGACAGCTAGCCTGAGCTCTGCAGAGGGAAGCTGATATAGGAACTTCTCAAATGACAATTATTGAGTTGCTACATGGTCCCTTATCTCACAAAGACAGATTGAAACTTTAATTATAAACCAAGACGGTGGTGCATACTTGTAATTCCAACACATGAGAAGCTGAGGTGGGAGGGTCACCAGTTCCAGGTCAGCCTGGGCTACACAGCAATAGCCTATTAAGTAAAATAGAACAAAACAAAGCTGTCAGATATGCATGTTTTGCCATTTTCTATAATTTCTCCTACTTCCTATGGGGCTGGTCTACACCCTCCCTCTCTTACCAAGTGGGATGATGGGACAGATTTTATACACTGGTGAATACACTTAACCTCTGAAGACTGGACCACTTGTCTTTTAAGCTTTTCTTCAATATTAACAATTTACGAAAATGAAACAACTCTACTGAGTCCTGATGCTGTCACTGCTTCATGAAATGCTTACAATAAATGTTCCCTTATATAAAATTGTTATATCCACTTATAGCTAACCTCAAGATTGGAAAAGATGACATTAACTTGATTAAGATCGGACTCTGAGTAAATTCACAGAGCTAACTTTATGCTTCATGCTCTCAAATACAACATGACATGTGGCAAGGCACGAGCCCTGGAGTCAGGAAGTCTCTCTCCACATGGCCATGTGGTGTGGTGTGATGGATTTCTCAGGTCAGTACCACTGCAGCTGTCACTTTGTGCACTATGGCTAATACAGCAATTCTCCCTCCAGACGGGTGTCCCCTCACTCTTTGTAAAGACTTACATTGCTTTCTTTAACCATCACAGCTGCCCTATAAAGTAAATGCAAGTATCTTGCTTTTTCATACAAAAATTTAAGAGCCCTTTCATAGTTTCTTTCAAATACTCACATCTGGACCTCCAAACACATGTTCCCATATCCCTGAAGATGCTCTGGCTGAGACACTTCCCTTCCAAACATTGACCCACCAATCAAGTTGGAATCCCACTTGCCTCTTGCCTCTTGCCTCTGGGATATTCTTCTTTCCCCAAATGTTGTGCTGGGAAAATGGGAACAATGTTAACTCTCAGTGGGTCTTTCTTTATTCAGGGAGACAGAATAATGACCTTTCTGCAAGGAAACCATGAAATACAGTCTTTCCTTGCTACTTTAATTTTTTAACCATTGTCCTATTAAAACCTGTTCTCATGAGATGAGACCCATCAATTATTATATAATTTAAAAATTACATAATTACGGCTATTTTGAAGACTTCTGGATGCCATACCCAATTTGAACTTTGTAGAAGCTGACCACCACAGGGGCATCGTCACTCATTTTAACTATGCAAACTCATTTAATTTAGTTTAATTAACTGCAGGTTAGTAAAAACAAAAATCTTTAAATAAATGTAAGAAATGTGTTGAAGCCATTCTAAATAAACTTCACTGGGTTCCAAGATGCCTGAGAACTGCATTTATTTTGAAATAGTCAAGCTATCATTAAAAATGAGATCAAAATAGATTCTAATATGCACCAATTTTCAACTCAGTAGCTCTTTGGGTGGACTGCCTTCAGAATTCACTTAGCAACAACAGCAGAATTCGAGTTTGGAGATGTTGAAATTTTATTCCCTTGAGGGAAAAAAAAAGTGAAGAACATTTTTTACTGTTCTAGTCAGTCTGACCAGAGGACTAAAGAGCATTGCACTGAGGAGAAAACTGAGAATAAAAGGCTATCAACCAAGATTTCTCACTGTTAAGCAACAGAAAGAAAACCCAAAAACGCGAGTGAAGAATTATTTCTTTAAAAAAAAAAAAAGTCTACATCCCAAACCGCATTTTGCAGAGTGAAGTGGAAGCAAGTTTCCTTTAAGCTACAGGTTTTCCCTGAGTCCTTTTGTAAATGAGAGGAAAACTCCTTGCTTTTCAGCTTCTCTGCAAGCCTGCTCCCATGCTTAAAAAAATTGGAGAAGCAAAAAACAAAGGGTCTGGGAAGCTTTTAGCTTCTGCAAAACCCACAGGCCTGGGCAGGAAGTGTCTGCCACTTCTGCCAACCACCTGCCACCTCCAAGAGTGTCTGCCCTCCACTGCACCCTCCTAGCAAGGAAGAGCCTGGCTGTTTGCAGAACTGTGCACTTGTACAGAGCAGACATATGGTCATACCAATTTCTGGTGATAAGCCTGTTTGCTGGTCTAAGCAATCCTATTGGAAAAGCTGACTCCTTGTAGCTGCTGAAGATGGGTCTGCCTCTCAAAATGTCTCAGCCTCAGTAGAGCCAGAGTCTTCCTTGGGCAGACCCTCTGAGGTGCCCTCAGAGGTGAACTTGGGGGCTTCAGAAAATGCCAACAGCTGTAATTCTTTGGCCACGGATTACGTGATATTTAAACTGAGAGCAGGCATGAAGCCCAGCTTGGCTCACGTTCCATATAATGGACATGGTTGGAGATTTACCTCTAGTGAGCCTCAGAGTCCTCCTCAGCAAATCTTGATAACAAGGCCTACCTTGAAGCACAGGCACAGGATCTGTAGGCCCCATGAATAACAGGATCATGAAATGAAGTCTACACTGTTGGTTCCTCTCGTAAGACACCCAGACATCCTAAATTCTGTTCTTCTGTGTTTTGTTTTGTGACTGAGTCTCACAGTCAATACTGGCTTCATCTTCGAGTCTATCTACCTTAGTCACACAAGTGCTCGATGACATCCATACGGCACCACATCCAGCTGAGGGTTTGGCTCTTGACACTTTCCCCTAATTCGAAGGTCATTTTGAAAGCAAATGTCATCAAAATGATGAATAATTTAAAAATTAAGTCGTGGAGTCTAGAGAACAGGGAATCCAATAAAGACAGAAGGCAGGATGGATTAAAATTGTATTCTATCTACAAGGAGAGAATAATGGCAGAGAGAGCCTGGGTCAGCATGTGCATTTAGTGATGGTGGAAAAAGGCAAGCAACATACACATTAGTTAGAAATGTGTTACTAAAAACATGCCAAGACAGAGGCCAAGAAAGAAGCACTCTCCTGGCAGTGTGGAGGTGCAGGTTCAAGGGGGTCAGGTCCTGTCATGAGCCTTTGGCATTATTTGACTTTTTAAAACATTTTATTGGCACATTCATTGCACATAGTGAAAGGCTTTAGAAACATAATTTCAGGTACATCAAGAACTTTGACCACATTTATTGCACAAGATCCTCCCTTTTCTCTGAGTGTTTTTTTTTTAAATATACTTTTACTAAAAAATTTTAAGAAAAAAAAACTTGTTCAGAAAAACTACACAGTTGGTTTTTAATGGACAGAGACCAAGAAACTTTTATTACCTTTTCAGTGTGGAGGTGGTGCACAAATGTATTAAGCCTATATTTTACAAATACGTCGAAAAGAAATGAAGCACCATTTGTAAATTGTGTGCCCCATCTGGGTCAGTGACCAGCCTTTAAGAGTGGTTGAGTGTTCCAGTGACAGTGTGGGTGCCTAATACTGAAGTGGAAGCTGTCTGAACAGCTCAAGATGGGAACAGCCAAGCTACCTTACTGATGGTGCTCTGCTAGTGAACAAGGTTGGCACAATAATGGCAGCCACCAGAATAGTGTTGTCAATAGTGTGAGACTCTAGGAGTTTGCTTGCCCTAGTAATTTCAGGTTGGCTGGAAATCTGAGTTCAGAAAAATCTGTTGCCTTATCAAGAACAAATAACCAGTAAATGACCAGTCTAACTGCTACACTTGATATTCTAATTCCTTGTCCATCCTGGAGAACTCCCTGTTTTACTTCTCACAAGAAAGCATTTTTTTTTGTGAAATAACTTTGCTGAAAGAATAGTTAAGAATAGTTTAAGCTGGGCAATGATGGTACATGCCTTTAATCCCAGCACTTGGGATTAAAGGCAGAAGTAGGCAGATCTTGAGCTTGAGGCCAGCCTGGTCTACAGAGTGAGTTCCAGGACAGCCAGGGCTACAAAGAGAAACCCTGTCTCGAAAAAACAAAACAAAACAAAACAAAACAAAACAAACAAACAAAAAACCATTGTATTGGGCATACCAGATGGCACAGGGAAATCTGTTGATGAGTAAACCTAATTATGAATGTACAGCACTTAAGTTAATAATCACTCTTGGCTATATATTAACACTTCAACAATTATTTTCGGCAAGAAGTACTTTTGTCTCCATAGTTCTGAAAATTATGATAGGGAAAAGTTTTCAATCGCCAATAAATAGCAAAACTAGGCGACAATAGGCAATCACTTTTCTCCAAAAATGATGTTTGTTGGATCTTCTCCAAACCACTGACCCTTGGGAATCCCCGTGTGATGTAAAAAATACTCTTGAAGCCATGCAAGAATGCAGCCTGTTTCCATATTAGAGAGCAATTCCTAATTTATGGATTTTTGAAGGTTCTAAGATTTCATTTCCTTCTTCATTTATGAGGCAATAGCAATGCAGAGATCAGTTTCACAAAGCACTCCATACTTTTCCCCAGAGAAATTCAGATCATAAACTGTGGTGCAGCTTCTTCCGAAGGCAACAGTGTACAGTGCAAGGGTGTGCACCTTGCACTCCTATGCAAAGATTGGATCAGTTAGGCCATCATTGCCACTTGAATTTTTTCTTTTTATCTTTCTCCGTTTCTTTCTTTTCTTTTTCTTTTTTTTTAAAGACAGGGTTTCTCTGTATAGCCCTGGCTGTCCTAGAACTTGCTCTGTAGACCAGGCTGGCCTCACAGAGATCTGCTTGCCTCTGCTTCCTGAATGCTGGGATTAAAGGTATGAACCACCACACCTGGCTGCCATCTGCATTTTAAATAGTAATACACAGTCTTAGCTCATGAAGAACTATAAACACATTCTAATCATTAGCTTGTTTTTAATGTAGACTGTACTCAGAATTAGGGCTGTGCTTCTTATAAATTCTGAATATCATTTTAAGTCTCTCTTGCTGGGTCAGCACAAAGTGAAGCAAAAGAATTCTCTTTGTGTTAAGACAAATGAGTCATAGGATAATTTTTGTTTTTAAAACTTGTTTCAGGTGGACCAAGTGCAGTGGTGCACACCTTTAATCTAGGCACTGAGAGGCAGAAGCAGGAGGATCTCAGTTCAAGGCCAGCCTGGTCTACAAAGCTAGTTCCAGGACAGCCAGGGCCACATAGAGAAACCCTGTCTTGAAAACCAAATCCAACCAACCAAACATTTAAATAAAAATAGAAAAAAGGAAAAAAAAGCCTGTTTCAAGGATTACATATTTAGTGCAATGCTTGCCTAGCAAGCACAAGGTTCTGGATTTGGTTCCTGTTCTGTTTAGAGTGAGAAATGACCATTCCTTCTCCTTAGGTTGGGCCACACTCTGTCTTGTCCTCATGCAATGGCAGTTTTTAAAGTGACAGTAGTATGGTGAAGTCACCTCACTCTGTCACATACCCTATCTGTTCCCATAGGTCTGAAGAGAGATGTTACAGAGTGACTCTTTACTGGGAAGTAAACATAGACTTAGTTACAGCTTCAGCTTTCAGCTTTTTTTTTTTTTTTTTTTTTTTTTTTACAAAACAGGAAGACTTACTCAATCCCTGACTCACGAAGAAACTTAGTAAGAGTCTCTACCTGACCTGTGTCCACCGACTCCCAAGGGAGTCCATAGATGAGCATGGTGGTGCTAGGGGTAGGCATGAGGACTGTAGTTTATATGACACATCACAGATGTCTCTGCCCTTTTCACAAGGAGGGGAATCAAATGTGCTATCAAAGCATTTGGTAAACAACTCTGTGTCCGACGAATCCAGCCTTGTTAGTTCATCCAGAGACGTTTCCTCAATATCTACTGACTATGATACAAACCATCTGAGGAGGAAATGCATGTTCTGTGGTTATCTCACACACACCAGGCAGATGAAAGACTCCTTAAAGAAAAGCTCTACAAGGCACCTGCCAGGAAATGTGTCCTTAATTACAGAGAATTAAAACACGAAAGAAACTCCCATTAGCAATCCCTCAGAGACACCAGAATAGATGTTAGGGCGTCAGTAGAAAGACAATATTCCTGAGAGAGTGCACCTCCCCTTCTATGAATAGGCTTATGAGCTTACGGAAGCTGGTCAGGCTGCTGTGACCCAGGCATTATAGACACGGTAGCGCTGCATTTTTGCAGCCACACACACATAATCCAGGGTTACAGACCCACTTGCCTTCGTGGCACCTTTCTGAAATCACAGGTTTCTCCTGGGGACCAACATGTCTAACAATTTTTCTTGTCCTCATTAAGGACATATTCCTTAGGCACATGGTGAGTAAAGTCCAAGATGCTATGTAACAAGCCTAAAAAAAAAAAAAAAAAAAAAAATTCTGCTCCAGTGTATCTGCAGTGCCAAGCTGAGTGGCCTGGTCACTTCTGCTCAAGAGTTAGAGAGAGGTGGGTGGAACAGCTGTAGGAGCAGTTAGAAAGATGTGAGGTTCTGGAGAAGTGAGGTGAAAGGTCTTCTAACATCCTACCTTCAGGTTAGCAGTGTTTCTCTAAAACACACTAAAATGTCGCCCATTGATCCACAGTGCCTCACATATCCCAGTGATTTTGTAGCTCTCCCTTTCTCCTACTATATTGTAAATGCAAAGTGTGTCTCTGTGTATATGTCTGTGTGCAATTGTAAGGGCAGCAGATTGTAAGTGCAAAGCGTGAACTACATATTATCTATTTGGCCTGTGTGTATTTGTGTGTGTGTGTCTGTGTGTGATTGTAAGTGCAGCAGATTGTAAGTACAAAGTGTGAACTACATATTATCTGTTTGGTGTGTGTGTGATAATGTCTTTCTGTGTGTGTGCATCTGTGTGTATATGTTTCTCTGTGTTTATGTGTCTCTGTGTACATCTGTGTATATGTCTGTATGTGTCTCTGTGCTTATATGTCTATGTGTGTGTGCATGTTATCTCTATGTGTGTCTGTGTATATGTCTATATGTGATTTGTAAGTGCACTAGATTGTAAGTTCAAAGTAATAAGTACATATTACTTGTTTAGTGTATGTGAATGAGTGTGTCTCTGTGTATGCAATGTGTGTGAGTGCCTATATGTGCACGTGTCTGTGTGTGCCTATCAATTTGTGTGTGTTTATGTGTGTCCCTGTCTGTATGTATATGCCTGTGTCTGTCTATCTGTCTTTCTGTCTGTGTGAGTGTATATATGTGCCAGGACCATGTGTAGAGGTCTGAACACACCCTCCTAGACTTGGTTCCTCTCTCTATTATGTGGATCTCCAGGACCCAAGCCAGGTTATTAAGTGTAGCAGTAGGTACCTTACCTGCTCAGTCATGCCACTGGGTCTCCCAAAGCTCAAAGTTTAAAAAAATTAATCCTGATGTTTTATCTCCTACCAGAGGTAAAACCAGGTACAGAGTTGCAGAGAGAAGAACAGAGCGGAGGAACTGGCTCCACACCTGTGCCAGCTGCACTGCGCTCACCCAGCAGCCATCGGCAAGCACCAGATCACCAAGAACAATTGACCCTGTGTCCTCAGGACACAAGCAGGCACATCACACCCCACGGCCAGCAAGTTCCCCACACTGTGGTGTTTCTAGTCAGACATACCCCTCTGGCTATAATGACTTTCCCTGGGGTTGTGCATAATTAAGAATGTGATCCTGGCCTTACAACTCTCCTGTGGGAGGAACAGAAGAGAGACTTTTTCTAGAACTCTTTTCTTAGGAAGAAAGCAGGTAAGCTCAATGTACCAGTTTTAATATGTCTGTATTTCCAGAGCAGAGCAGGAGTGGAGCCTGACCATCACTACCACAAGAATCCAACACTGGGGTCTGTTGGCCAAAGGTCTCTGATAGCTCTGGTGCCAATGGTAGTTTACACCAGAATCCACAGGAGCAAGGAAAAGAGTTTAATGTATGAATCAGGTTTTGTGTTAAAAACAGCAATCTGGAGAGAGGCAGCATGCTGAAAATGCAGACAGAGCAGCTCTCCACCATGGAGAGAATCAGTGACTTCCTGCATGAGGTTACGGAGTCCGAACAGTACAGTTGTTCCAAACAGGACAGGGCTGCTGCAGGACACTGGGCTTTTATTTGACCAAGCACAGCAAGTAGATCAGCAAGATGCTTAATACCACTGCGAACAAAATATCCCCAACAAGAAAACATTCCTGAGATCAGGAAATAAAAACAGGGACTTTTCATATCATTTGCTTTATTTTTTTCATTGACAGACAACATAAATAACAGACAATTTTACATACACAGACAAGCTGTCCTTGGATACTGTCAGAATTCTGATGTACATCTTATACATTCATTCTTTGACTACATAGTATTATAAGTATCAGCCTATAAAACACATGGTAGTTATATTTAAATACACTGCAATGAAATAGCCATAAAGGTTTACATAAGGAGGTAAAACACACTTTCCTATGTGGCCAAGCACGTGGAGATGAAACAGTAAGGAGAGGTGGAGAACTTCCTGCTCTGATCAATTTAGTGGGGCTTAAAGTGCAGGGGCAGCCAGGACCCCACCCCAGAAGATGGAGTTCCTGCCTATTAGCTGTGAGCAGCCTACAGTAATTAATGTGACAATAGATTCTCTCTCTCTCTCTCTCTCTCTCTCTCTCTCTCTCTCTCTCTCTCTCTCTCTCTCACCGGAGTGAATGCATTTACCATTTCTTTTATGAAAATGAGCCCAGGGCTGAACTCTTTGTCTTCCTTGTAAGCAGTATCTCCAGTTAAATGAAGCCCCTCCCTGCCTCTGCTTCTGAGTTCTGCCTTAAAGGACCAGGGTTTTTAGCATGTTCCAGTGGACAAGGCTTCTCTACCATATTCTCCATCTCATACAATGCATACACACGTAGCTGTCCTTTTTAAAACACCAAGAATCTCGAATTACACAAACCTCCCGTAGCTTCTCAATAAACATTGATTTTTTTTCCAGAGTCTGAAAACTACACAAGGAAACTATTTTCAAATGACTGCTCAATCTTGGTGACTTGTGACACACTGTTCCAAGACCTGCTTACTTTAAAAGATGAACATACTTTAAATCTAAAGCATTTCACACCAGAACCCAAAGCTTCACAATTAAAAGGGGATATTAGATGTGGTATTCTTTCCAAAATACTCAAAAAGCATGAATGAAGGGCTGTTTTGCTTTTTTTTTCTTTTTTCTGGGAGATTTCTTTCCTTCCTCCCTTTCTTTACTTCATAATAAAATCACTCCATTGAAGCTGACTAGAAACAAACAACGCAAGCCTCACCAACAACAAATATTTCTGTTCTCTGCTTTCTCTGAGAGGACAGGCAGTCAGGGTGAGGAAGATGGTGGGGGTAAATCAGTTTCAAAGGTGGGTGTGGGAAGCCAGCACACGTGCTGCTTAATGTTTAGAACACACAGCTGGTCAGTGAGAAGCTCTGAAAATAAGATTCTTTGTCTCAGTGGAACTCAGAGAGGTAGCAATTACGATGTACATGGTAGAGCTGTCTTTGCAGAGAATGAACTCTGCTTATGGTGTCACCCTATAATGGTGAGAAGTAAATGTCACAGGCTGTGACATGATCTTTACCTTAGGGGTCATAAAGCATGATACATAAACTAAAAAGTTCCCTTAATTCTCTGGTTTGTGCTCCATCTGCTATTAGCAACTATTTCCTTGAGTTGACTTTTAAACTTTGTAATACTTCTATTCGTAATACTGTGATAATGTCAGCTGTAGCTTAACTCCAGTCAGCATTTCACTGCAACACAGAAAACACATCTCTGGTCTTAATCAGAGATGCACAATTTTTAAACATTTATTTAGATTTTAATTTTGACATATATTAATTTTTTTTAAAAAAAATCACAAAACAAACATTAAGTAAGGATCTGTGATAATCTGTCACAGTCTATGACAGGGTGGATAAACACATTTTAATTATTCTAGTTAATTAAGCTACTCCGGTACTTACTGCAACAAGTGCTTTGCTGGTGACGTGACCTCTACCCTACATCATGTGCAGCTTCAGAGTAATTTGGAGTTAACTGGCAACACACTTGCCAATAAATTTAGAAGAGCTATTTTTCATCTCTGGTTTGATCTCAGCCCAAAGGAGATACTGAATAATTGAATAATTCTTTTTATGCTGGGGAAACCTGAAAGCCAGTCACTAATTTGGGGCCTCCAATTTATAAAACTGTGAAAACCGTTGATTAAAAAATCAATGAATTTAAAATCCAAATGGCCCTTAAGCATGAGTAAGCTGCTAAGGTGCCACCATTTTGCAGCCTGCCTGTGAGTTTTAGGTCTCATCATTAACTTATGGGACATTCTATAATAGTTTTCTGTAACTCTGTTCGGAGATCTTTTACAAGATCAAGAAAAATTATGCAAAAATATACATATGCCTTTCATTTCAGAACAGTTTAAGCCTATTGTGATTAAACATTTATTTATTTAAAATGTCTTGATATACAGCATTAGGCAAATTTGATAAATCTCAAATTGTTGTGATTATTTTCTGAGATGCTGTCTCTGTGTTGCCTATCTGGCAAGAAATCAGTACATAAACAAGCTAGGGTAGGCTCAATTTGAGATGATCTTCTGCCCTATACCTCTATAGTCTGAGCTAGTGGCAGGTGCCACAATGCCTGGCTCTAAAATAACCATAAAACATTTTGTTTCTCCAACTGAAGAGTATTTTTTTAAGACAGTCACTGAGTCCATTTTATTTGAAATGTTAATTTTTTGTATTTGACAACATATTGTCTATCCTGTCTATGATATAACGCGAAGTCTAAATTTATTTGAAAACATAGATACTAGCTAATTTTCATGTGTTTCTATATTTCAGCCACAAGTGGTCTCTCCATGTGGTTTTCTGGGACTCTAATTAATACTTTCAAGTTCAAGAACGGACTATAATCTTATGTAAGCATTCTTCTTCCTGTGCATGCATATTCATGGATAAATGAACTTTGTGGGAGTGACCTTAAAGATCAATGAATTGACCTTGAGAGCTTGCTTGGAGTTCCTTGGTACTGCTGACTGCCGAAATACTGAGAAAGAGGGAAATGAAAGAGTTCTGTGACAACTCCTAATCCCACCCTCCTCACTCTCCTGCAAAGAATTCTTAAAAATTGTGCTAAGAATGCTGAAGTGTAGTTCTCCACAACTGATGGCTTCTGATGGGGTGTGTATTGGGAAGGACTCAGTTTGCTTTACAGGACTGGCCGCCAGGAGTTTGACCATGCTCCAAATATATGGGCAACACAAACTGGACTTGTTTTTGGTTCTTCATCTTTTTATTTTTATTTTTTTGGTGGGGGGTGCTGGGAGGACTGTGAAGTGAGGGTGCCTGGGATTCGTCATGAGAAATTTCTAAATAGTCAATAAAAAAATATTATTAGGGCTGGGCTTGGTGGCACATGCCTTTAATCCCAGCACTCGGGAGGCAGAGGCAGGCAGATTTCTGAGTTCGAGGCCATCCTGGTCTACAAAGTAAGTTCCAGGACAGCCAGGGCTATACAGAGAAACGCTGTCTCGAAAAACCACACAAAAAATATATTATTAGGAAAAAATAAAGATCAGTGAATTGAACTCAGGAATGAGATATCCCCTTCTGTCTGCAGAAGTCCACTCCCTGTACAGAGAACCTCTGCAGTATATCACTGAACTCCCACCATCCAACGCTGAGACTCTGGAGATTTTTACTTCTCATCTTAGACTTACCAATGGCTTCCCAGGTTAAAAAACAAAAACAAAAACCAAACCTCACAATTTCTTCCCTTGCTGCCTCCTTTTAAAGCTTGTTCAAAAGTAGCCATCCATTCACTCCTACCACGGAATCCCTGGGCAGGAACTGATTTCATACCCTAGAATAAGTTTCAACCTCTTCTGGTTTTGTAGCTTGATGGAAACCGATGTTCTTTTCATAATGACTTCCTTTACCAGTTGGAAACATATCCTTTAGATTATTAACACAAATGACACCATGCTATAAAACAATACAGCAAATGCCTCTAAAAGCATATCTCTGTTTACTCAACTAAATAAGAAGTCATTTGCTTCATAGGTTGGGCGAGCTCTAACAAATGTGTCAAAAGCAGAAGTGATGGCAGAATCTCATTCACTCATCCATTTAACAATGTTTATTGGAAAGTCCTATATTTCAGATGCTACAATAAGTGTTGGAAGAAATATTAAAATTACACTTCACCACTCAAACCCATCTGTGTGTCTACCTGATCACAAGAGGGCTCAGGAGCACTCCAAAGCAAAGCCTCTTTGTTATAAGGTCATCTTAGTATTGGGGGAGGAAAGTTTTGTCTTATACTCTATAAATCATATGAAAGGGAGATTTTTATAGCAGGGTTAGTATAAGTTTATTCTTGTCTTTATTTTCACATCTGGATTATGGAGCCATTCTGGATGATGACAGTGCCTCCATTAGACTTTAAGTTCTGACTCAGCTTAACCTGATCTTTTAGACTGATCATCCTAACTGTCCTAGGCCAGTAAGCATAATTAATCTAACAGATACAGTGTAACAATTACAATCAACCCTCATCCAAACTGGTACTAATGACAAGAAAATGCCATTATGTAGGAAGCTGAAAGAAATCTTCAGCTTTGAAGAAACTAGGAAGCAATAAAGTACAAATCAGAATCTTCACATCAATTATTAATGAACTTGCAAAATGAGGGTGCCAAAGAATAAAGACAGTTGTCTGGGATTGTCCTGAAGGAACGCAATGTTTGTGGGGTAACTTTTAAACTCTAGAATCCCAAAGCTCCTGCTTGTAATTTACCTGTGAGACAGGGAGACATTGAGCCTGTGCCCTTGTAAGCTGTGAGAAAAGCAAGCCCAGCTATAGAGTTAAGTGAGAGTGCTAGCCCAAGGGCAGGGCAAAGGCTGAAAAGTCATCATTCATATTCCTATCTTACAAGGAAGCCAAACTATGGCAAATCTTTATTTAGTTTCTAGATTTCTATTTGTTCTAGAGTCAGAGTTGGTATTTAAAGACCAGAGAACACTGGGAACAGGACTAACCCTCAGTTCTCAATCCAGCCTTTAGGCAGCATTCTGAAATACAGTTCATGACTCTCATAGATCAGTTAGGACTTTCCTCCAGGATTCTAAGAATGCAAAATGTATTCAAAGGAAAGAACATTCTGAAACAGAGGGTAGACATAAACTGTCTTGTTTGCAGCAAGTGGAGTTGTCTCTTATTTAATTAAGGAATAAACTTCCATACCAACCCAACCAAAGTTAAGTTTTATAAAGTTATGAACTAATAATCTATTGAATAATATTTGAATAGCATCAGGACAATAAATATGTGGATATGTTATACATTTTTTAAACCCAATTAGAAGCTTTAACTTTTGGGTGGAAAAAGTGTGTCAGAAAAGTTACAGAGACAATGATGAAAGATAACATGACCAATGTCCTCAGACAACACAAATCATTGCTGTGGCTTCATCCCTTGCCCAGGGGTTTACACCCCAAGTCCCCACACAGTGTGCTGGGGCAGCAACCATCCTTACCCACCAAGTATCTCAAGGTCGTTTATCAGTGTTTCTTCACATAAATAACCCCATATTCAGTTAACACTGGCAAAGACTCAAATTGTTAGACTGTTATTAACAGATTTTCCTTTGTTTGTACTTCAGGATTTTGGCACAGAAAGGATTATCTATGTTTCTCAGACCATCTAGCTTTATATAAAAAATTCCACTCCAACACATAAACAGCAGCATACCAGAGATGCCTCGGTCCATAAGGGTTAGGGACATTGGCTGCAAAAACTGTGTCTATGCTAATTGGCTGCGTTCTCTTTCATGGCCCTGGCTGTACTACTTCATTAGACAATGAGATGGCCTGCCCTTTCTGTCCATCACTAGAGCAACTGGAGACAGCATTTGCTACCTGGCAGAACTTCCGAAGAAGGATCTTTCTTAGCAGCAGATAAACCCAGGGATCCAAGATCTGGTTCAGTGAAGCCAGGCGAACTGCAATTAGGAAGGAATTGCACTCCTTCTCCTTTCCCATCTGTGTCTTGCATTGCTCAACCGACATCTGATTGAAGATCATTTTCAACATCATTATCTAAGGAAGAAGCACAAAGAATTGTTGCAAAGCTTGACAAGGTCACACACATCTCTGCAGAGCACCTGGCACAGACTGCGTTTTCATAAGCACACTGGTGAACGCTGAACTGAGTGTCCATCCATTCACTGTAACAGATTGCTGCTCTGAGTTGAGCTATTCTATGGATTTCCCCACATTTTGGGAGATTTGACAGGACATAGTTTTGTAAAACACATGGGCTCTTGGCTCTTGGCCTTTGAAATTTAAGAAGCCTGGATATAATATGTCTCAAAATTAGCCAAATTCACCAGTAAGCTGGCATCCAAATGAGACTTCAGAAATAATGATCTGAGAAAACAGTAAGTATAAATGTCAGTAATTCTAATTAAAATCTATCATTGAATAAAAATGTAGAAGAAGGGGGGAACACAACTACATTACTGTGATTCCCATCGGTGGCTTTTGTTTCTCTAATGTGGGTACTGTGGGACAGTATTCACATGTGTTTAGTAAACTTAAAGACTGGGACTATTACCACTTCCTTTTTACAATTTCAAAAACTATAATTTAATGATGTGAAATGGCTGAGCCAAATTCAAATTTAAGTTTATTAAAACTACAAGTTGTATGGTTGCAGAGATAGTTCAGAGGTTAAGAATGCTGGCTGCTCTTCCAGAGGATTTGAGCTCAGTTCCCAGCACCTACAAGGTATCTCACAACTATCTGTAACTCCAGTTCTAGGGGATCGAATGTCACACACACACACACACACACACACACACACACACAGTGCACATACATACATGCAGGCAAAACATGTATTCATATAAAGTAGATATAAAAAACTTCATCATACAGGTTATTTTATTTTTTAATCTCTTTGTGGGTTGGTGTGGGTATCTCCATCTACATGTTAAAACAAACTCCAGGATGGAGGGCATTTGGTCCTATTCTTCAATTAGTATAGTCCCAATGTCTAGACTCTAGACCAATATTTAGCAGATAGCAGACAAACATTTGACAAGTATTTATTTTTGAAGGACTATATTATATAGTACATATAAGAGTGTAACACTATGTGGCATATGAGTGGCATATAATAGGTATATGTGGGTAAATAATCGGTTTCTTTCATATGAAGAAAATGTAACAGTTCTTAAGCATATGAAAAGATGTTCAAAATCATTAGATGTTCAAAATCAACCATTAGATGTTCAAAATCATTAGAGAAATAGCAATAGTGGAAGAAGAAGCATTTTTAAACCCACACAGCACTGTAAATGAGGAACTGTGGTCACCAGAAGTATTAGTGAGAGGTGTGGCAAGGGTGACCCCCACACAGTGGGTATAAAACCTAGTGCAAACATAAAGAATGTAATTTATATCTTCACCAGAACAATACTAAGACATGGTTGGGGCTTTCTGAGCAGAAATGTGTGTGTTGCTATCCCCAACCGTGCTGTTTCCATGACAGTGAGAGACAGGAATGACTCAGATGCCAAATTATAAACATAAGCAAAGACAGGAGCTGACTTCACCTTCTAGACCTATGTGACTACTAGTCATGTACCTACAAGGTGTTTTAAAGTTACTACCTTCAGTCAAACACCATGACCAAAAAGCAAGTTGGGTGGGGAAAGTTCATTTGGCTTTTACTTCTACCTCGTAGTCCATCATTGGAGAAAATCAGGACAGGAACCTGAAGAGGGACAGAACCTGGAGGTTGGACCTAATGCAGAGGATTCTGACCTCTGCAACTGGGATACGGCACACATAAGCCAACATTCATATATATACATCATACACACATGCACGTGTGCATGTACACGCGCGCGCGCGCGCGCACACACACACATACACACAGCCATGCTGCTTACTGGCTTGCTCTACATGGCTCTTACTGCCTGCTCTCTTCTGGAACTCAGGACCACCAGTCCAGGGATGACTCAATAACAATGGGCTGGGACCTCCCAAATCAATCACTAATTAAGAAAATGCTCTATGGCTTGCTTGACTACAGCTAAGTCTTAGGAAGGCATTTTCTAAGTTGAGATTTCCTCTTCACAGATGACTCTAGCCTATGTCAAGTTGACTAAATTAGCTAGCACACAAGGCTAGCACACAGGTACTAGATAGCATTATGGATAATATGTATTAAATAAAACATTATTAAAATTGTCACTTTTTGAAAAATGTTTTTAAAGAATTTTTATTTTAAACCCATGGCCACAGTCTCATCCTAATCCAAACCCTTCCACTCACATTTGAGTTGGAGCAGTAACATTCTGAAGCTGGTCCTGCTGTACAGTGAAGTTTATGTTCTCTAGAGCTCATGTCTGAAGCCCTAATACCCACTGTGATGTGGCCAGATCTGGGGTAACTCAGTGTGATGGTTTATATGCCTCGGGCCCAGGGCATGGCATCATTAGGAGGTGTGACCTTGTTGGAGTAGGTTTGTCACTGTTGGTGTGGGCTTTAAGACCCTCATCCTAGCTGCCTTGGAACCAGTCTTCTAGTGGCCTTCAAATGAAGATGTAGACCTCTCAGCTTTTCCTGCACCATGCCTGCCCAGATGCTGCCATGCTCTTGCCTTGATGATAATGGATTGAACCTCTGAACCCATAAGCCAGCTGGAATTAAATGTTGTCCTTATAAGAGTTGCCTTTGTCATGATGTCTGTTCACAGCAGTAAAATCTTAACTAAGACACTCAGTTTAGATGAGATCAGAGGATGGAGCCCCTGAGATGAGATCAGAGTCTTTATAAGGAAAGAAAGAGATAGCAAATCTTTGTCCTGGCTGTGCAGATGCAGCCTAAAGACAGCGATCTACAAGACAGAAAACTGGTTTTTATGGGGAACTGAATCAAGAAGCAGCTAGACTTTGGAGTTCCCAGACTCTAGAAATGTGGAAATACACACTTGTCATTTAAGGTGGAGCATCTTAAACTGTGGGGTTGTGATCCCATATGAGGTCATGTCACTGAATGTAGATTTAAAAAGAAATACAGCAAAAGTATAAGACTGTTGCACGTGTAATGACCAAAAATTGAGTGAGTCCCAGATATCTAGACATGCAGACCCAAGCTGTCTTTACTGCAGTGCAGCCTTCGTTCTGAACATGTAACGCATGTGCTCTCTTCTGTGTGTCTTATCATGCTACATGAGACCTACACCACTGTCTTAAAACACCTCCACTCAGACTTGAGATTATAGTGATAGTAATTACATGGATTTTATTACACAAACAGGTCTCCTGTTATCCCAGAAGTGGGACTTTTTTTCTTATTTAAAAAAAAAAAAGACTTCTACTGTTCTCCAACTATCTCTCTCTCCTGGTAGGTATCAAATCAGCATTATCTTTGGGTTTGAACTGTATTACAAAGTTTTCAATTAAAAATAAAACTGTTTGAACTTAAACTCATCTGCACAGCATAGGGAATGATCAAAGGAGTGAGAGGAATCTCTGCCAGCTATACATCTTAATGGAGCTTTCAAAAAGGCCAAGAAGTATGATGCATACTTATCAACCAGGAAAATGCAAATCAAACTTTGAGATTTCATCTTACAGTAGATAAGACTAAGAAAACAAATGGCAGCAGATGCATCAAGTGAGGGTTCCAGAAAAAGGGACCCTCTTCCTTCACCCCTGGTGGGAATGGAAACTGATGTAGACACTATGGAAATAAGTGTGAAGATTCTTCAATACACCATTAATACATCTGCCTTATGAATCAGCTATCCCAATCCTGGGCATATACCCAAAAGGACTCAACTTCCTGTTATAGAGGCAGATACCTGCTTCTATAACAGGTATTCATTGCTGTTCTTACAACATCAGGGGATGAAAGCAGCTGAGATGTCCACCAGCTGATGGACATATAGTGAAAATGCTTAATATACATTTTAAGGTACAGTGTAATGAAATTTTATTTAGCTGTAAAGAGAAATGAAGTTATTAACTTTTCAGGTAAATGTATGATAGAACTTGGAACTGGAAAAATTCATACCAAGTGAGATCACCCAAGCCCTGAAAAGCAAATGCCATATCTTTCATTTTAAATGAAAGTGCCAGCTTCAAATCTTCCTATTTGTGGGTTTAATATACATTTGCTGGTGAGTACCAGTAACTAGAGATAAACTATGGGGAGACGGGAGAGTAGAACCCAGGAAGGGAAGGCTTGAGATAAGAGGTGTGGCATGGGATGGCAGTGCACAGGAAATGGGGTACTCAAACTAAGGATTGTTGGAAAAACCGTAAGTTTCCTAAAATATATGCATATAGAAAAGGGTGTAAATGGAGCTTCCTACAAGAGGGGCAGGGGGACAATCCTCCTATCAGAAACCACAGTTACCAAAGAACACAGTGCGAGGTACAGAGAACTTCCCTTTGAGTTGTTGGGAGGTCATGCCCCAGAGTCCCCCCAGACAATGACTTCGGCCCTTGGTTACCCGGAAGAGCTTGGGGGTAGCAGCTTATTGGTGATAATACCACTTGCTTTGGTCACAGCACATAGGAAATAGAGCAATGATGTGGACTCCTGGACACACTGACTGCAGTCCCAGAACACCCATGTCAGACTAACCTACAAAGCTCTGAGACACAGTTCTGTGGCTTTTGAGGTTCCATGAATCTAATAATTTGTTACAGCAGCAGTGGAAAATTAATACCTCCCCCCATACTGGGCTCCAATAAACAATAAAGAGAATGAGGAGTAAAAACTCTGTTCTTGCTCAGGGATGAAGCTTGTTTACAGTCCTCATTTTCTCAGGAGCATTATCAAGAACTATAAAGTAAAAGTAAAACATCGTCATGAACTCCTGCCCCAGTGACCTCAATTTCTATGTTGACAACAGACATAGTGCATGCATCCTACTCAGCAGTGTGTGGATGAGAGCTCAGTGTATTTGACTAAAAGCTTTAAAATTGCTCTTTTCAATCCATTTGTTTTTGTAACAAACACACTAATCCTCTTCTCCCTTATTTTAAACAACTGTAAAAGTTCTGCCTTCCTCTCACAGAACCTTGTAAAGTGCAATCATCTAATAGTCAAATGTATTTGGCCCCTGACTGCTTTTCTGGAATTGTTCTGATCATGCTACTTAAAACTGCTTGCATATATATATGCAAGATTTTCTTTTATAAAATGAAGTATTACATTTCTTTAACTCTTTGTGGTCATGAATATTTACAAGATGATTTATTAAAATGAGATTTTAGCCATTTGGCAAAGACCTGCTTAATAACTTAATTTTATGAGACTTATAATCTAACATTATTTTTATGGGGCTAGCATAGGTTTCATGTGCCACACACTGGTTAGTGGTTGGTAATTTCCTATAATTTCCCACTGGCAATGCAGTGATTATAAAATTAGTAATAAGCTCTCTAAGCAATAGCTGGCATCCAGGAGTCCACACCAGCTCTCCCAGAAATCACGTGCTGAGACACATGCAGATAAATGAAGGTAGCACCCACGATGCTCCATTTCCAACTGCCTGCAGAAGAGGAAGCAGGGCCTCAGATTACCATCTCATCTTGAGTGAGAACACGTTGGCATCTGCCTGTAGATTTCCTTCTTATACTTAAGGAGCTAATCTGTGATGCCAATTTTTGTGTGTGTGTCTACAAATATTTTTTTTAAGCTATTCAGACTTTATGAGAAAACCTTGGGCATGGATCTACAACTTCTGGTCGAATTTCTGGTAATGCAGTACTCTTTGGGGAGGACATATAAAACATATTCAACTGGTACAGAAGTTATTTTCTTTTTTCTTTTTAATCATATATATATATATATATATATATATATATATATATATATATATATATGTGTGTGTGTGTGTGTGTGTGTGTGTGTGTGTGTGTATACATACACTCAAGGTATGTGTGTATATATATAAATATATCATATATTATATATTATATATATACACTTAAATTACTTCTCAGCAGCTACATATAACATGGGATCTTGTCAAGAGAGTCAAGAGGCAGAATCTCTGGTTTCTTGCCTTTCTCCTGAGTACCAGCTGAAGGAGAAATCTCTGCACTAAAAAATACACAGGAACAGAGTAGAAACAGTGTCCCCTGACCACACCACAGACAGGTAAGTCTTGCAGCATTCTCATGAGAAAACAAAATCTCACTTATCCCATGGTCCTACTCACTTATATATATATATAAAAAGACTTGTACTATTCTCTAACTAACTCTCCTGGCAGGTATCAAATAGCGTATGAATATATATATATATTCATATTTTGCACTTGAGTTTTGTTTTGTGGCAGTAAGTTTGGATTTCACATACTTAGAATTTTCAGAAATAATCTTCATGTTTCAGATGTGCCTTGCCTTGAGTTGTTGGGCAATTGTACCACTGAGGATGACAAATAACTATACCCAGACAAACAAATTTGTGTAGCAGAAATTAAAACTGGCAAGCTGCTCTTAGGCGCCATGATGGGATGTTTATACATCCTTACTTCATTCCTAATGTAATTCTTTAAGAGAAATTTCTTCATAAGCCAATTTTTATCTATGGTGTTTTGCTCTGGACTCGGTTGGGCTGCAGCAGAGCAACCTGCTCCACTGGAAATTCCCATCCTTTGATGAACTTGTTCTATTAGACTGAAAACCAGTTTGGGCCCTTTCAAGCCTGTAATTGCATGATGTGGAGGATCACTGGAGGATTAGGAAAGGGCAGTCACCATTCCAAGCTGCTGCCCTGTTCTCTCTGCTTAGCTAGTCTGGTCACCCCTGGGTCTCCCATTGCTGTTTCTGAGGCTACCCTTGTTTATCTGATGTAAACACAGGGTGACACAGAGCTCACAAACACTGAAAACAAGACTGACAGTGTCCTTTACTCTTTTGCTGGCTTTGCCACCACTGGTAGCTTTTAGGGACATCCTCTGCTCTCTGGATTTTGCCAACTACCAGCTGGACCAGAGGCCCAGTGTACAGCCAAATGTTTGGACTTTCTCTGGTTAATTATGGCATAAAGCTATTTGGAACAGAAAACAAACACAAAGGAAGAAGCTATGAAGTGAAAGGCTATGCTTCACGGGGGAAACGTCACATCTTTGGAGTAAATGAAGGAGAAATACAAAGTTCAGAGATTGTGGCTGGGGATTCATGAAGCTCTGGGAAAGGTGGTCTCCAGAGGCTGACACACTGCCCAAGAGTCAAAGTCTTCTCACAACTCAGACCCAGTTCTGATTGCAATCAGAGATAGGCACTTAGCTTTAGATCTCCCAGTTCACCTTCTCAGAAGCATGACTAACATAGGCACACTGCCATCTTTTTCATCTGGCAGGAAACTTGCAAACTTGACTGCTAGACAAGTGTAGTCAGCACCTTCAGTCTGCACAGACAGCCTGTTCCTAGCCAGGCTCTGTCCTTGTGTAGGGCACATTTCTACAGCAGAACACTTAACAGTTAGAGACAGAACAATGCAGGAGAGAACCTGCAGGGACAAATGTATTCTCCTGCCATAGCTGCTTTTTTGTTGCCATGACAAAACACTGACCAAAACCAGTGTAAGGAGGAAAGGGGTTATCTGGCTTACATACATCCCATCCTCAAAGGAAGCCAGGGCAGGGGCTCAAAGCAGGAATCCATAGCAAGCCTGTAAGCCATGCTCTTCTTTGGCCACCACTTCAGAGTTTGCTTCCAGGTTCTTGCTTTTTAAAATTTCTTCAAATAAAAGTTAAGTAAAACCCAAACCACTCAATTTTACAACCATAGTAGTGCTTAAAGAAAAGAATTGAAAATGTTAGTTTAATATGCATACTATTGACATCAACCTAAAATATATATTTATTTATTAGTTAGTTCGGATTTTTTTTTTTTTTGATAGAATTTTTCTGTGTCCCAGTTGTCCTAGAACTCACTTGGTATACTATGCTGGCCTTGAATTCACACAGATCCGCCTGCCTTTTCCTCCCAAGTGCTGGGATTAAGTCACTGTTAATGCTATGTTTGTTACTGAAGGTCTAGATATACAGGTAAGACAGACATCTTTGAATGCAGTGGCAACTCCTGGTAATTTGGGGTGGGTGGGTGGGCTGACCTAAAAAGTTGCAGAGATCCCACAGCTAAACATTAGACTGAGCTTGGAAAGTCTTATGGAAGAGTTGGGGGAAGGACTGAGGAACCTGGAGGGGACTTCACAAGAAGTTTAACAGAGTCAACTAACCTGGACTTTTAGGGGCTCTCAGAGATTGAACTAACTACCAAAGAGCATATAAGAGCTGGACCTAGGCCCTCTGCACATATGTAGCAGATGTATAGCTTGGTCTTCATGCCAGTCCCCCAACAACTTGTGTGGGGACTTACCCTGACTCTGTTGCCTGCCTATGGATCTTGTTCCCCTAACTGGGCTGTCTTGTCTGCCCTTAGTGGGAGAGGATGTGCCTAGTTCTGCAGTGACTTGAGGTGCCAAGGTAGGTTGGCACCCAGGGAAGAATCTCCCCCTTCTCAGAGGTGAAGTGGAGGTGTGGTAGGAAGGAGGGGCCATGTGAAGGGGGAACTGGGATGAGAGGGGGGCTGAAGTCAGGATGTAAAGTGAATACATACATACATAAATGGACTGGATACAAATATATTCATATATATATATATATATATATATATATATATATATATATATATATAACAATAAAAAAAAAAAACACTACTAGCATGTGTGTGTATGTGTGTGTGTATGTATATATATATATATATATATATATATATATATATATATATATATATATATATATATATATATATATATATATGCCTAACATTAGAAAAACAGGACACTACTAGCATGTGTGTGTCCACATGCACGCACCCACATGCATTCATATGTGTTATTGTATGCACATGGAGGTCAGAGGATATTTTACGGTTTGTATTCTGCACAAAACATCATGACTAAGAAGCAAATTGGGGAGGAAAATGTTTATTCAGCTTACACTTCCTCATTGCTGTTTATCACCAAAGGAATTAAGGACAGGAATCCACACAGGGCAGAAACTTGGAGACAGGAGCAGAGACCATAGAGGAGTGCTGCTTACTGGCTTGCTCAGTTTACTTTCTTATAGAATCTAGGACCACCAGCCCAGGGATGCCACCATCCATGATGGGCTGGGCCCTCACTGATTGAGAAAATGTCTTACAACTGGATCTCATGGAGGCATTTCTTCGATTGAGGCTCCTTTCTCTGTGATAACTCCAGCTTGTGTCAAGTTGACACACAGAACCAGCCAACAGAGGACAAACCTGGGCATTGGTACTTGCCTTCCATCTTGTTCCAGACAGGATCTCTTTGTTCATCAACACTGTGAATCCAAAGCCAGCCTTTCTATGAGCTTCCAGAGATTTTCTTTTCCCTGCTTCTCATTCACTGTAGTAGTGCTAGGGTTAAACACACAAGCCACCATGCTTAGCTCATGGATTTTGTTGATTTGAACTCTGGTTCTCATGCTCACAAAGCAAGTGCTTTAGCCTTGAGCCACCTCCCAGCCCTAAATGGCTTTCATTGAATAAATAAATAATGTATATGAATTCTAACACTACCACTTAAAGTCATGATTTTGAAAGGTGTAGAAACAAAAGACATATTGAAACTGTATTAGGAATAAATTTCTGTGTATATACACAAAATGTAAGGAGCAATTACCAGTGAGCGAGAATTAAGGAGATTTCTGTTATCTTTTCTATGGTTTTGTTTGTTTGTTTCCCAAATTCCCCACAAAAGTTTTTATACTTACAATAAAAAATATCATTAGTGTTAGCATTCTGTTTAAACCCTTCCTCGCAGTTACCTGGCAATTGCCAGGTATGCTCCATCCCACAGTTACCCCACAGTTACCAGGCAACAGTCAGGTAGGCCTGACCCACTATAAAAGGGGCTACTTGCTCTGTCCTCCCTCTCTTGCCCTCTTGCTCTTCCCTTCTTACTCCTGTTCTGTCCCCTTGGCCCTTCCCCATTCCCTCCCCCCTCTCTCTCCACGTGCTCATGACTGGCCTCTACTCCTCTACTTCTCTACTTTCTCTCTCTGCCTTTCTCTGCCTTTACTACCCTCTTGCCTCCCCTCCCCATGCCCTGAATAAACCCTATTCTGTACTATACTATGGTGTGGCTGGTTCCTCAGGGGAAAGGGATGCCTTGGCATGGGCCTGCTGAGACACCCTCTCCCCCTATACCTCCCCATATGTCCACAGAACATATTCCTTCTCTCTTTATCTTTATATAAACACATCAATTAGAATACCATTAGAAAAAAAAGAATATCATTAGATGACTTAGCTCTATAAAACAATCTAGTAACTTGTTGGTAAAATATTAATGCTTGATCCTGCCTAAAACCATAATGTGATCATTTTGGTTTGAATTCTGTGCAGTCTATATATATGACATGTTCTAAAACTTTTTTCTTACCAGATTGGACATCCTTATCTAACTTTGTAGTGTGTCAAAATGACAGCTATGGGTCTACACTGTGAGACACCTTCATCCTGTGGGAGGATCTGGACAAACAGAGTTGTCTCCAGGCTCATGGTCTCAACTCTACTCCACAACCCTCTCTATTCCCCTGTGCCCATTCTCCAGGGGTATCTCATAAGCTGTTCATAGCCTTAAATCCCCTCTCAGAAGTCACAGCATCTGTGACACTGTTTGCCCTCCAGAGTCAGTTTCTGTCTGTTCCCTGGAACCCCTCCATCTAGAATTCAGAATATTTAAACCCACCTTCTAAGTCCTCAGTAACAGTTAATTACCCTCTAGTTTGACTTTTGAGCTACAACCTCAACGTGTCTAAATTTCTGCTAGCTTTTATTTGCATTTGGACCTTTATGAGCCAGAGCCCCTAGTTCTGGGAAGCTCATCCTCCTGCTTTGCTGGAGTAATTCTGCCCCATTTTTTGAAGGGTGTGAAACATCAGTGTATCTAAGTGCATGATGTAGCCCAAGCTGTCTGATACGGAACCGGTGACACTGTTTCCCTTTCCACTTTCAACATTTTATGATATTGTTGGCTTTATTATTATTATTATTATTATTATTATTATTATTATTATTATTATTATTATTTGCTTATTTATTTTAATTTTAAAAGCATTTGTCCATCAACAGTGTTTTCAGATTCCTGATATGTGAGTCTTTGAGATTCAGGAACAATGATCAGTATTTCCAAGAGTTCTCAGAATTTTCAAAATTATGGCACTTTCCACATTCTCCTGACGATCTTCACACTCTATAATCTGAGATGCTAAGTTCCTGCTTAAAGAATGAAACACAGCTCTTCCTGTCCACAAGGGTCCCTCTGGGCAAACCCAGCAGCTTTGAGTTCTGCCTTGTCCTCCTCTGAACTCCATTTCCTGGACCATAGCTCTGCCTGCAGCTCTGGAGGCCTGCTGCTGCCTGGAGCAACCAGGTGAGATCCCCAAGCCCGGAACCCCTGCCTGCCTGCTAGGTTTCCCAGCCAGCCCTGATGATTTGACTGCTTCCCTGTCCTTTCTGCACTCCATGTGCTGGCCTACACCTCTACCTGCAATCCCAGAGGCCTCCAACCGTCAGGGAGCAAATAAGAACCCTACTCCAATTCCAGGCCCCTCTGGGCAAACCCAGCAGCTGCAAATTCAGCCCCGCCCTATCCGCCTTCCATTTACACAGCTCCGCCTTCAGCCCCGCCCTATCCGCCTTCCATTTACACAGCTCCGCCTACATCCCTGGAGGCCTGCTGCCAGGAGGGACAACCAGCTCTACCTACAATCCCAGAGACCTGCTACTATCAGGGATTATCAACTCTACCCCAGAGGTCTACTCCCATTAGGGACTACCAGGCCTGCCAACATTAGGAACAACCAGATGGCTAATGGCCAGCATAAGAATATAATCAGTAAATGCCAGGGCAATATGGCACCACAAGAACCCAGCTATGCTAATGCAGCAAGCCCTGGAAATCCTAACACATCTGAATAGCAATAAATAAATAAATAAATAAATAAATTACCTTAAATCTAATCTTATGATCATTACAGAGGTCTTTAAAGAGAAAATGAATAAATCCCTTAAAGAAATATGGGACAAATAAAATCAAACAGGTAGAAGCTCTTAAAGAGGAAATAAATAGATATTAAGAAATACAGGAAAATACAATCAAACAGAAGAAGGAATGAATAAAAGTGTTTAAGATCCAAAAATGGAAATAGAAGCAATAAAGAAAATATAAATAGCAGCAACCCCAGACATGGAAAACCTAGGGAAGAGAACAGGAACTACAGATACAAGCATTACTAACAGAATACAAAAGATTGAAGAGAGAATCTCAGGTGTAGAAGAAATTGATAAAGTGGTCAAAAAATGCTAAAGATAAAAAGTATCTAAAACAAATCTTCCAGCAAATTTGGGACACTATGAAAAGACCAAACCTAAGAATAATTGGAATAGAAGACTCTCAACTCAAAGTCTAAGGAAATATTTTCAACAAAATCATAGAAGAAAATTTCCCTAGCCTAAGGAAAGAGAAGCCTATAAACATACAAGAAGCTTTCAGAACACAATTGACTAAAAAAGAAAATCCTCCCTCCATATAATAATCAAAACACTAAATTTACAGAAAAGAGAAAGAATATTAAAAGCCAAAAGGATAAAGGCCCAGCAACATATAAAGGCAGACCTATTAGCATTAACACCAGACTTTTCAACAGAGACTTTAAAATTCAGAAGGGTCTGGACAGATGTCTTACAGTCTCTAAAAGATGACAGATGCCAGCCCAGACTACTATACTCAACAAAACTTTCAGTCACAATAGACAGAGAAAACAAGATATTCCATGACAAAACCAAATTTAAACAATATCTTTCCATTAATCCAGCCCTACAGAAGGTACACCAGCAAAACCAAACAATGAGAAATACACACACACACACACACACACACACACACACACACAGAAAGGAAGGGAGGGAGGGAGAGGGAAGAAAGAGAAAACCATCAACATCAAAACAGAAATTAACAAATATTGATCATTAACATCTCTCAACATCAATGGATTCAATTTTCCAGTAAAAAGACAGAGGCTAACAGAAAGAATGTGAAAAACAAGACCCATCATTCCAATACATATGAGAAACACACCTTAGCAAAAAAGATAGACTCTGCCTCAGAGTAAAGGTACAGAAAACGGTTTTCCAAGCAAATGGATCCAAGAAGCAAGCTGGAAAATCCATTCTAATATCTAGTAAAATAAACTTTCAACCAAAAGTAACCCCAAAAATGCACAGAATACTTCATGTTCATTAAAAAAAAATCCAAGATGGCATCTCAATTCTGAACATCTCAATTCTGAACATGCACCAAATGCAACGGCACCCATATTCATAAAAGAAACAGTACTAAAGCTTAAATCACACATTGAATCATACACATTAATAGTGGGAGACTTCAACACTCCATTCACACCAATGGACAGGTCATCCAGACAGAAACTAGACAGAGAAATAATGACATTAACAAAGGTTATAATCAAATGAACCTAACAGATATCTACAGGTCATTTCATCCAAGCTTCTTCTCAGCACCTCATGGAATTTTCTCCAAATATGACCATATACTCAGTTACAAAGCAAGTCTCAACAGATACAAGAAAATTGAAATAACACATTGAATCCTGTCAAACCACCATGGATTAAAGCTGGACTTCAACAACAATAGAAACAACAGAAAGCGTACAAACTCCTGGAAAATGAACAACTCTCTACTCAATAACCACTGGGTCAGGGAGGAAAGAAAGAAAGAAATTAAAGACATTTTAGAATTCAATGAAAACAAGAACCAATATACTTAAACTTATAGGACACAGTGAAAATAGTGCTAAGAGGAAAGTTCATAGCCCTGAGTGGTTTCATAAAAAATTACAGAGTTCTCATACTAACAATTTAAAAGTATAACTGAAAGCTATAGAACAAAAGAAAGCATACCAAAGAGGAGTAGAAGGCAGAAAATATTCAGGGCTAAAATCAATTAATTAGAAACAAAGAGAACAATACAAGGAATCAACAAACTCAAGAGCTGGTTCTTTAAGAGAATCAACAAGATAGACAAACCCTTAGCTAAACTAACTAAAAGGCAGAGAGACAGTATCCAAATTAACAAAATCAGAAATAAAAAGGGATACCTAACAATGGACAGTGAGGAAATTCAAAGAATCATTAGGTCTTACTCCAAAAGCCACAAAATTGGAAAATCTAAATGAAATGGGTAATTTTTCTTCTTCTTTTTTGTTTATTCCATGTAGGAGAGGTTTATTGAGCAGGTAGGGGAGATGGAGAAAAAGAAAGAAAGAGGGGAGAGAGAAGAGAGAGAAGAAAAAAAGAGCCGAAATGGGTAATTTTTCTAAACAGATACCACTTATCAAAGTTAAATCAAGATCAGATAAACTATCTAAATATTCATATATCCCCTAAGGATATAGAAACAGTCATTAAAAATCTCCCAACAACAACAACAACAGCTCAGGACCAAATGGCTTTAGCAGAGAAAACTACCAGGCATTCAAGAAGAGCTAATACCAATATTCCTAAAACTATTCCACAAACTAGAAACAGAGGAACATCTTCAAACTTATTATATGAGGCCACAGTCACCCTGATACCTAATCTACACAAAGATTTAACAAAGAAAGAGAATTTCAGACCAATTTCCCTTATGAATATTGATGGAAAAATATTCAATAAAATACTCACAAAATAAAACTGCAGAGATGCAGAGATGGTTGAATATACGAAAAATGTAATCCACCATATAAACAAATTGAAAGGAAGAAGTCACATGATCATCTCATTAGGTACTAACAGAGCCTTTGAGAAAATCCATCACCCCTTAATGATAAAAGTCTTGTAGAAATCTGGGATACAAGAGGCACACCTAAACAAAATAAAGACAATATACACTAAGCCAATAGCCAACATCAAATTAAATGGAGAGAAACTTAGTGCAATTCCACTAAAATCAGGGACAAGACAAACCTGTCCGCTCTCTCCCTATCTCTTCAATATAATACTTGAAGTCCTGTCTAGACTAATAAGACAACTAAAGGAGACCAATGAGATACAAATTGGAAATAAATAAATAAAAGTATTACTATTTGCTGATGGTAGGATAGTATAATTAAGTGACCCCCAACATTCTTCCAGAGAATTCCTACAGCTGATAAACACCTTCAGCAAAGTGGCTGGATATAAAATTAGCTCAAAGGAATCAGTAGCCCTCTTTTATAAAAATGATAAACAGGCCGAGAAAGAAGTTAGGGAGACAATATCCTTCACAAATAGCTGCAAATAATATAAAATATCTTGGTGTAACTCTGACCAAACAAGTGAAATACCTATATGACAAGAACTTCAAGTCTCTGAAGAAAGAAATTAAAGAAGATATCAGAAGATGAAAAGATCTCCCATGCTCATCGATCTGTAGGATTAGCATAATGAAAATGGCCATCTTATCAAAAGCAATTTATAGATTCAATGCAATTCCCATCAAAATTCCAACACAATTTTTTACAAACCTTGAAAGAACAATTCTCAACCTCATATGAAAAAAAGAAAAATACAGGAAAACTAAAACAATCCTGTACAATAAAAGTATTTCTGGTGGTTCCATCCCTGACTTCAAACTGTTCTTCAGAGCAATAGTAATGAAAACTGCATGGTATTGGTATAGGAATAGGCAGGTTGATCAATGGAATAGGCAGGTTGATCAATGGAATCAAATCAAAGTCCCAGAAATAAACCAGCACACCTATGGACACTCAATTTTTGACAAAGAAGCCAGAACCATACAATGGAAAAAAAAGAAAGTACCTTCAACAAATGGTGCTGGTCTAGCTGGCAGTCTGCATGTAGAAGAATGCAAATAAATCCATATCTATCACCTGTACAAAACTCAAGTCTGAATGGATCAAAGACTTTAACCTAAAACCAGACACACTAAACCTAATAAAAGAGAAAGTGGGAAATAGACTTGAACGCATTGTTATAGAAGACACCGCCTGAACATCCATAGCTCAGACCATAAGATCAACAACTAATAAATGGGACCTCATGAAACTGAAAAGTTTCTGTAAGGCAAAGAGCACTGTCAATAGGACAAAACAGGTGCTCACAGATTGGGAAAATGTTTTCACTAACTTTACATCTGACAGAAGGCTAATATCCAAAATATATAAAGAATTTCAGAATTGCTAAGGTAAAAAAAAAAAAAACAATTCAAGGGATAGTACATGCTGGCTAGGATATGGAGCAAGGGAAACACAGCTCCATTGCTGGTGGGAGTGAAAATTGTACAACCACTTTGTAAATGAATTTGGTGGTTTCTCAGAAAATTGGAAATAGTTCTCCATCAAGACCCAGCCAAACCACTTTTGGGCATACACTCAAAAGATTCTATACCATCCCACATGGACATCTGGTCATCTATGTTCATAGCAGCTCTATTCATAATAGCCAGAAATTGAAGCAACCTAGACGTTCCTCATCTGAAGAATGGATAAAGAAAATCTACACGATGGAATTAATAACATAATACTCAGCTATTAATAACAAGGACAGCATTATCTTTGAAGACAAATGATGGAACTAGAAAATAGCATCCTGAGTGAGGTAACCCAGACCCAAAGGGACTGATTTATGTATGTACTTACTTATAAGTGGATATGAGCCATAAAGTACAGCATAACCATGCTACAATATACAAACCCAGAGAAGCCAAATAACAAGGAGGGCCCAAGGAAAGATGCTTGAATCTTACTCAGTAGGGGAAATAAAATAGTCATTGGAGGTGAGTGGAGGAAGGGAACTGGGTGAGAGAGGGGATGGAGAAGGGAATGGAATGGGAGAATCAGGTATAGGGACAGCAGGGAAGAGAGAATGAAAATCATTTGGGGTGAGGGGCATCTCTAGGACATGCCAGAGACCTGGGACAGGGGGAGGTTCCAGGGAGTCTATGGTAATGACTCTAGCTGATACTCTTAGCAGTTGGGGATATGAAGCTTGAAATAGCCACCTCTTTCAGCCAGGCAGGATTCCCAGTGGAGGAATAAAAACACCCACAAAACCTTCAACCCAAAATGTGTCTTGTCTACAAGACATGAAGGGACAAAGATGAAACAGAGATGGAGGGAATACCCAACTAATGCCTGGCCCAAATTGAGACCCATCCCGTAGGCAAGAATCGATCTCTGACACTACTAATGATGCTCTGTTATGCTTGCAGATAGGATACCGGAATAACTATCCTCTGAGAGCTCCACCAAGCAGCCAGTGGAAACAGATTTAGAGACCCACAGCCAAATATTAGACAGAGCTCAGGTACTCTTGTGGAAGAGTTGGGGAAAGGATTTTTGAACCTGGAGGGGATAGGGACTTCACAGGAAAACCAACAGAGTCAACTTATGTGGATGCTTCAGGGCTCCCAAAGACTGAACCACCAATGAAAGAATAAGCATGGCTGGATATAGACCCCCTCCACATATGAGGCAGATGTGCAGCTTGGTCTTCATGAAGGTCCACCAACTGGAGTTGGGCCTGTCCCTGAATCTATTGCCTACCCGTGGATTCCATTCCTCTAACTGATTCCATTCCTTGATTGGCCTCAGTGGGAAAGGATGTACCTAGGCCTGCAGTGACATGAGGTGCAGAGTGGGTGATTGCAGGGGGGGGGGAGGTCTCCTCCTTCTTAGAGGAAAAGGAAGGGGAAGGGATTGTATGATCAAGAACCAAGAGGAGGGGAGTGGGGAGGTGCTGCTATCCAGATGTAAAGTGAATAAATAAATGAAAAAATTGGATCATTGTGGCCAATGACTAAATGTTCATTTAAATGAATAAAAAATGATAGATTTTCTTTTTAATTTGAGTTATCCATTGGTACCCTTCAAAAAAAAATACATTGTTTGGAAGCCTTTTCATGTACTATGGCAAGGACCCACACAACAGCATAATACTCTGAGGATAAAAAATTCTTCATATTTTTAAATGACTTGAAGCTGGTAACTTGGAGCTGGAGAACAAGAAAAAAAGCATATGCCTTAAATAAAACATCTTGAGCCATTAGGAGAATTTCGATCTTCTACTTATTTATTTATTATTATTATTATTATCCTCAAAAATATGTCCCAAGGAAAAGGCAGAAAACAAGTTGTGGATGATATCATCCTTCGTATGGATACTCGCTGTCAAATCCTAGTACTTCATGTCAGCATCATTCCACTACCATATGAGTACTGTGCACAAGTACAGCACACATTACTCACAAACAAGCCCATATATCACAGCACATATATATGCATATGTATGCACATACATCAGTATGCACCCAACAGAGTCTGAGAAGTAACACAACACTTCTATCTGCTTTCTGTTTTTATAATAGGATAACACAGCTGGGTCATTGTGGTGGTTTGAATATGAATGGACCCCATAGACTCATATGTTTGAGTGTGTGGTTCCTAACTTGTGGAACTATTCAGGGAGGACTAGGAGCTGTGGCCTGGTTGGAGGAGGTATGCCACGGGGCGGGGCGGGGGGGGGGGAAACTTTGAAATTTCAAAATCCCACCTCACAAGGTTGAGTTTCCTTCTCCCTTCTGTTTGTGGATCAGCTGTGAGCTCTCAGCTACTACTCCAGCACCATGTCTACTTGCTTGCTGCCATGCTTCCCACCATGGTGAGCATGGACTAACACTCTGAAACTGTAAGCAAGACCCCAAGCTTTCTTTTATAACCTGCCTTGGTCATGGTGTTTCACCACAGCAATAGAAGAGTAACTGAGACAGCCACTCATAATAAACACTAGCTACTGGCATGTGGTTTGGCCTAGGATGTTCAAGAGCATTGCACTAAAATCTAGGGAAGATGGCGGAAAGGCTAATAAAGCCATTCCAGTCAGAGAGAAAACCAGTTGCCCTGGTCTTTTTCATCAGGAACTTGCTAATGACACGATACAGCTTTAATCCATCAGGAGGGTGTTCTGCTCAGACCTCATCTCCTCTGAATGCTGTGAACAATAGCAACATGGACTTTAGAGGGGTGTTCACACCACAGTGTCTACCCTCACAATCCATCTGGTTTGCAAATCTTCCTGCCAATCCCTGTTTACAGTCATCAAGGACATCAGAACTTCTAGACACCATGTTAGGTCATTCTTTTCCCTAACACCAAACACACCCATATGGAATTTACTAGCTTTGGTCATATTAACTACAGTCTTGTTGACAGTAAGCAGGGATTGAGTTATCCTTCAAGGTCAGACCCACATCTTAAGGGGTGGAAAGTGTCTCAGTGGCTGAGGTTTCCCTTGATGATAAAAGGGAATTCAGTTTCTAGTGTTTCTCTCTCTCTGTGAATTTGACTGACCTCTTACCCACATCACAGCTGCTGACAAGTGTTTTTTAGTGCCCTGTCCTTTGGGGAACATTAGGAATTAAGACAGTCCTTTAGGGATACCAGCCTTAAAGATGCCTATTCTACAACCTACTTCACTCACGGGTAAAGCATTTGGTAAACTGAGTCTCAGCCATGGACTTTGGGTAAGTCCCATGTGCTGGTTGCTGTTTTGTTATGCTAGTTATTTGTATGCACAAACATGTTTTTGTTGTCATCAGTTTATGAACTGCAGTGAGGAGGAAAGAAGCTATGACATACAATGGATGATGAGCCCTTGAGGGTCCTGTTGTAGCCACTGTCCTCTACGCTGCCACGTTCCTACTGCCACGATTTCCTTCTGGTCACTACATGGGTGGCAGGTGGGAGCCAACTGATATTTGACATTTCCGTAATGAATAGTAAACTTCAGGTACACATGGGAGATCCTGTTTGTTTTTCAGGAAATCTGACTTTAAACATCACTAAATTATGGTCAGTACTTAATAACTGAATACCAGGTTTGAGAAACTTGAGAAAGACTTAAATGTGCTATATTTTATAGAAGATGAACATTCTCAATGATTCTTCATGTATGTTTGCTATCTTGGTGAGCCTCTCTGTGTCCATTGGTTCACTGGAATTAAAATCATTTTGTGCAACAACAACATAGTCACAGAAGGAAGCACATGAGGAAGAAACTTATTCTCCCAAATTCTGACTACGTAAGAATCCTAGGCGCCCAGGAAAGCAAAGATATTCCATCACCTGAGTCCATTCTCATTCATTCTATTAACTCTCTCTCTCTCTCTCTCTCTCTCTCTCTCTCTCTCTCTCTCTCTCTTTCTCTTTCTCTCTCAAGTATGAACTCTGAAATCCATTCTCATCACAGTACTTATCTTCCCAAGGCAGAGCTTAAGCAGACAATTATAAAATCATCCACACTATTATCTCAAGGAAAAGGAAAATACTTTTGGTGAATTCACTATAAGCTGTAATGTTGATATTTTCAGGAATTTTGCAGGCCCAGGGAAAAAGGACATATCTTAGCTCATTCAAGCAGAATTTTATGCTTTTCTAAAGAGACATATTGAAGGAATTTCTCAGTTAAAATAATGGAAGTACAAAAACACCAGCCTAATGTTGTACTACAAAGTAGGAATAGAATTCAAGCAGCAAATGTGAACTGTATTATACATTTCAGCTTTCCATTAGACTCATTTCCAAATAATAAAAATAAATTCAGATTTGATCTAAAAATATTTAATTTTATTTAATTTCATTCAATGTACCTGAATGCTAATTTCAGCATGTAATTGATTTTAAAGTTATTGAAATGTTTTACATTCTGCTTTTTGGTATTTGGCCATGGAAACGTGTTTAGATCAGGAATGACACACTAATAAACAACAACAAAATCCTCTAAGTGGTAGTTCATGCCTTGAATTCTAGCACTCAAAGGTAGAGGCAGGTAGGTCTCTGTGAGTTAGAAGCCAGACTGGTCAGTCTATGTAACAAGTTTCAGGATAGTAGGAATACATAAAGAATATTTTAGACACTATATATATAAAAAAAAAAAAAAGAGGAGGGGCTAGAGAGATGGCTCAGAGGTTAAGAGTACTGACTGCTTGCTCTTCCAGAGGTCCTGAGTTCAATTCCCAGCAACCACATGCTGGCTCACAACAATCTGTAATGGAATCCGATGACCTCTTCTGGTGTGTCTGAAGACAGCTACAGTGTACTCATATAAATAAAATAAATAAATTCTTTAAAAAAAAAAAGAAGAGGAAAAGAAAAGAAGAAAGAACCCATCATCATTTAGAAACTTTCAAGAATAGCTTAATTCACTCTTTGACAATTTATGTATGCACACCAGGCAATTTATTGTCTTCATCACCATTGCTCTCTGTAACCCCCCCCTTACTCTGAGCCCTTCTTCTTACCAACAAGTCTAGATCTTAATTTCAAATCAGTTTTTTTTCTATTTCAGAGCATATTTTTGC